>CAWUDS030007200.1:0-20000 GCA_963859935.3 Lathyrus sativus
GTGAATTGAGCATGGAGGGTATATAGACATCATAGAGGACATGGGGAGTCATTTTGAAAGTGAGACAAGTCATTGATGTGATCACAAGAGCTGCAGTTGAAGACAGTCAACTAGGGTTTCATCTGGGTCAACCCTAGGTCAAATGACTGATTGAAAGGCATCAAGGTCTATTTGAGAGATGTGGGGTTCATCATTTGACATATAGATAAGGATGTGGTGTTGTGCCAAGAATAAATCAAGAGAAATCAAGAAGAAGAGGAGTTTCTAAATTAGGGTTTCTGTGTAAAATCCCCTGATTTAGGGCAAATTTCCAAGCAAGATAATTCAACATGCAAGCTTCAAATGGATCCTTGGCCAACATGAAACTTGTAGAGGATCTCAAGACCTTTAATTTGAGTGGTGGAAGACATTAAGGAGATTTATAGAACTCAAGTTATGGTCCTTGCAAGTTACAGGTCATCTGGGGCCTCTGAAATTTTGTCTGTGAAAGTTACTTCTCTCCCAAGCAACTTTTACCCCTCAAGGAGATTTCAAATGAATTTCTGGTCAACATAAGAGTTGTTCCTAATTGTCTTAGCTTTCTATAAAGGTATGGTATGCCTTCATCTGATTTGAGGAACTCTACTTATGATCTTGGCAAGCAAAGGGTATTTTGGTCATTTGAGAATTACAGGTCATTTCAAGCCTATGCCCAAAACTCATACAAGGAAGCTTCAAATGAAAAACTTCACAACATCAAACTTTCTCCAAATGAAATTTTGAGTCTATAAAAGTGATCATGAAAGTTGGGAAATGTTCATAGCTCAAGGTTCCAAATTTGGTCATTTAAAAGTGAATTTAATAAATAAAAGTGACCTAAAATTGAGATTTTTCATAACATGGCCAAATGGGATGAAATTATAGGTCATTTTGATTGGAAAAAATGTTTTAAGAACATTGGAAAAAGTAGATTTTTGAGTTTAGGGCAAAGTTTGAGAGATACCATTGGTTACTTATGTATGAAGTTAACATATCCAAAATTCAAGGAAAGTGTGCACAAGAAGTTTCTACCAAGTTCTAGAGTGTTCTATGATCATCTATATATTGGGTAGAGTGGCTTCATTCAAGGGTTGGTGATTCATTTTGTTCAAAACACATAGTTATACCTCATTCTTCAATTGTGCAAATTCATCCCAAACTCTATCAAATCTTCATCATTCTCCATAATTCTTGATCCTATCATCATCTACCTCCATCATAGATCAAGTTTCTATCAATATCTGATTGAATTGAAGCTGAATTCATGTGCTACCAACTTCATCATCCAAAGTGCAAGAAGATTGTGATTGCAAGATTAAGGACATTTGAGCAGGTGTTATTGCTTACAGAACCAAGAATCAAGTTTGTGGAGCAAGTCCAAAGCATTGCAAGCTTCAGATCCAAGGATTTCTACCTCTGTTTTCATCTTTAAACCAGGTTGGTAATCTCATCGAATTAGCATGATTTAGTTATAATAATGTAGAATCTTTAGGTTAGAATTGTTAGGTTAGGTTAGAGGATCATTTCCATAAGGTTTGAGAAGGTTTCATGGAAGTTAATGACAGACCCTAGAATCTTTGAGGATCAAGATCAGTTTGGATATTGAGTTTTAATTAGCATGAAATAGCTTGTTGAAACCAGTGTGATGTCGTGAGCATGATAGTACCATTAGGAGCAAGAATTGCAAAGATTGATCACAGTGAAAACAATTGGAACCAGAGGTTTATACTTATCGGGTTTGGAGTTCTAGGGGGTTTCAGGGAGAGATATTGATATGACTGGATTCCTGGGAGAAAGTAGAGCAATTTTGGTTCTTATAGTTTGGGATTTCATGGAGAATTGAGTGAGAACGAATGAGCTGAAGTTTCATGCATGGACTCTGGTTCTAGGTTGAAACCCTAGCATTTTGGAGAAGATAATGTTTTGACCGTGGGATTAGACTGAAACATTGACTTGGAATGTTGATCTAACGACTGCAATTTGAAATTGAAATGGAGGGAAAGACTGAGTGTGATGAAAACGCTGTGTTTCATTAATAGAAACGCCTGGGATTTAGTCCCAATTGATACTCACACCACCGCTTGCAAGGCCCAATGTAAAATGAACTGATATTATTTCTAATTGCACCGTTTTTTGTTTTTTTTCTTCCTTTGATTTTTTTGTTTAACTGGGCCCAGACGTGCTTTGCTATGCACGCCCCCCAGTCTGGGCCCATCCTCTTGTTTTAACTGAAATAATTGATAATTGCACCCCTAACTCAATTTAACTCATTTTAATTTCCTTCAATTTTTGTTAATTCTTGAAAAATTGCGTGGATCCCGTCGAGTACGACGGACGTGAGGGGTGCTAATACCTTCCCCTTGCGTAACCGACTCCCGAATCCAGGATTTGGTTGCGATGACCATTCCTTCCCTGTGTTGCGGTAGGTTTACCTCGAGCATTTCCTTTCCCTCCGTTGGGATAAATAACGCGCGGTGGCGACTCTTCTGTTCAGCCGGCGTCGATTTTTGCAGTAGCGACAGCTGGCGACTCTGCTGGGGATCCAACGTCCCCTGGCTGCTAAGGACTGCGATAGTTCCTTATGCATTTGGGATCCAACGTCCCTCAAGCGAGTCAATCCTAACGCTTGTTTTCCCGTCGAGGATTTTGTATGGATTTATATTTCTGGCATTTACTTTCAGCATTATATTATTGTTATTATTGTTGTATTGGGTTGTGACGGGTGTTCTATGATGGAGAGATAAGCCGGACCTGGGCTTGAGTGCACTTAGAATTAGAGTAGAAAGTAGTGGGCGCGTGCTGGCTTTGCTTGCATTAGTGTCCCACAAAATCTACACTCGGACGAGGTTCTTCTGGTTGACTTCTTTTTCTACCCTTTGGGTCGAAGGGGTTGTTGGTCAGTCGAATTGTCGACTCCGGGAACCGATCATTTGGAAGTTGGCTAAGTGAGGTCTCCTCAGGAATTGATGATGCCATTCCTTCTGGGAATCGTATTATCAACCCTGAAAGTCTGTGACGCCGACGACCGCATAGGATGCCATACCATTGTCAGTTACTAAGACACCTACCTGTGAGAGGGTTTGGGGTTATGCAGGTAACTAGACCTCCAGATACCGGTTTGTTTCTTGATTTGAGATTCTGGGTATTTATGGACAGTTGAGAGGTCTATCAGAGACCTGTTGGAGTTATGATATGGGGTCTGTCAGAGACTAGTCAGAGTTATGATATGGGGGTCTATCAGAGACCAGTGTCGGAGCTTTGTATTGGGTCTATCTGAGACCAGGGTTTGAGGAATTCTGGAGGGTCTATCTGAGACTTTTGATATAGTTCAGGCTTCTCAGCCATGGCATTTGGTCCCTATTGCATGTATTTGCATTGCATTGTTTGCATAACCATTATCATTGCATCCCATTAACGTGTGTCTGTGCTGCAGGTGCATTTGCATATTCCCTGGTTCTAGTGCCCGGACTTCTGCTTATTGATCATGGCTGGTTTGAGAAAGACAGTTGCGTATAAGTTGCCTACACCTGACATTACTCCCTTACTTGGTGAGACAGCCTATGTCCCATTAGTGGAATTCTAATGAAACCTTATAAAAATACAGAAAAATTTGAAATTTTTAAAGGACAATACTTAATTATTTAAAAACATACTGTTTCACATACATATGCTTCAAATATATTTTACAGAGTTTGACACCGTTAAGACTAGCGGCCTTGCCACATAGATAAAACATAAAATAAAAGTACAGAAAGGAAACCAAAAAGAAAGCATACCAAAAGGGACCTCCTAAGTCCAACAAGACTGACACTTATACTGACTGTAGTAGTAGGGATGTGATTAGCGTTTGACAAAACACTAACAGCTCCCAATCTAGATGTTATAGTAACACATCTCCACGTCACTTCATATCCTTTCCTTCTGAGTTGTCGGGAAGTACGCAAGATTCGAGCTCATCGTCTGATCGTCATAAAATAATCCAAAATGCAAAACAAAAATGACACAGGGCTAAGATTCATGTACAAGTTTAAAAGTGGGAATGAATGTGTAAAATAATAATATATATGGAAACCATATTTATACAAACAAGCGTATCTTATACCCACAATTACATATACTTTATTTATTCTAATGCATCCCTGAACTATATGCTGACTCAGGCCACTAAACGCTGTCAATGATATCTATCCCATTTACCAAGATCAGATATCACTAGACCACATGCCACCAACGTACTCCCAATTACCAAGAGCTACGCCACCTAACTTCACATGGAGCCTAGGTGTTATAAGTCGATCGTCCCTGAGAATTCAGGCCAAGAACCTTGTCTTGCCTAGCATGCATAGATAATAATCCCCGTCGGGATTGCAGGCGACTGATCAACCTCGTGCGTCCCATACCGCACGGCGGTGGACTTACACATTCCTTAATGCAAGTCTATATGATCACTCACTCATCTTGTGGCAACTCTTAGCCATAAGTATTAAGTTAATAATGGGGAATTATCGTATCAACTTTTCAAGTTATACTTATTATCTAGATACTTAGGTTGAGTACCAAATCCATCCAATGTCTTGCCATATTTGATCTTTGTCCTTACATAATAAGTTCAGTTTGTATAATGGGTAATTGTATGGTTAACTTCCCAGGTAAGAGAGGTGGACTGTAAACGGCATAGTCGACCAAGTCTTTCCTTAGCCAGAACCCAACCAAATATAACTACTCATTGTATCCAACTTTCCTTATGTTAATGGGGATCAATTACTTAATATCTAGCAATGTTTTTCTCTCATTAACCGATTATTTCCTTAATCTATCAATCACAATCATTCAAGTATAAATAAAATAAACAATTATAAAATTAACCGAATAATGCAAGCACAATACAATACCAAATTGTCAAAGATTATTCCTATGATAATTAATTAAGGCCGGCGTAACCTCGCCTAGTGATTTGTGAAAATCATTATTTGAGAATAGGCTCTCCTTAATTATTTATCGCTAGTAGGGCTTAGGTCACCACTACACACATATATATTAAGTTATTTTACGCTAACCGTCCCAATCGTATACGAAATCTTGCCCCCACCTTTTGTTGAGTGTTGTTGAAAGTCCACAAGTGTTGTCTTCGATCTTTGCCAAGAACCTAATTTACGATAACCGTTGGATTGTACGAAATTTATGAAATAATTAGAATATAATTTATGGTTAATTGAACATAATCCCGTTATAACTTGAAATATTTATTTATTTAAATATATCATAATAACCTCCAAAATAATTATTAAATTCAAATATAAATTATATTATACCTCCTTTTGAATTTGTTTGTTTTAGAAAATTGTCAAGAGTATATTTCTAATAACATTTAAATTATAATAAAATTTGGGCATTATAACGACTTAAAATGGTAAAATTTATTTTGGACTTTATAAGTTCAATATATCGACGTCTGAACGGAATTTGCATAGAAAATTTAAAATAACCTTTATATAAATAACATAATTAAAATAATATAATTAAAATAAAATGGACATTATAACGGCTTACCGATTACTTATGAAAATGATTTGGGCAGAACTTTGACGTATAAAACTCCCTTGAAACTTTAGAAGAACTTTTACCACAAAATACTCTAAAGGTTACGAACCGATATCGTGGGAACTTCGATAACTAAAACTAATATTGCTATATGAAGAAATTAGAGAAGGAAAGAAGTAAAGAAGTAAGAAAGATGATTTGTGAATGAATGAATGAAAATGGGGTGGAAGAGACCCCTATTTATACTAGTTGTAAAATATTAAAATAACATAATTTATCATCTTTTGCCCATACCTTCCAACTTTTCAACTCTTGCTAGTAAATATGTCTCTATCAAATATTTACTAATCTTTCATCAATAGTGCTTTAGGTGTTCTAGTATGACTTTGTGAAAATAATTTATGACAAAGGTATGGGAGCTTGATTTCATGACATAATATTATGTAGGATATTAATAGAAAATGAGATATATATTTCTTTTATAAAAAGTAAAATGTTAATAATATTAATAATAATAAAAATAGTAAAAAGGATAGTTATTTGATATTTTTATTGTCTTAAGATTATTTTATTTATTAATTGGTTTATAGAGTAAAATGATAATATTCAAATAAAATAAAATCAATTAATAATAACAAAACAAGAACAACAATAATGATAATAATAATATGAATAATTAATTAACTTAAAGTTAAGGGTTTTAAGTACCAATTTAAATTTCAAAGTTTAGTTTATAAAATGAAACGATGATATTCAAATTGAAGAATAAAAGTAATAAATATAAAAAGTAATTAATTAATAAATTAATTATTATAAGTGTTAGTTTCAACATTTAATTTTTAATAACTAGCATTGTTAAAATCTCAAATCTAACTAGATATATTATTTAGTGTATGGAAAAATTAGGATGTTACATTACCACCCCCCTTAAAAGAAATTTCGTCCTCGAAATTTAGCGTACCTAAAACATATGTGGATACTTCTGACGCATGTCTTCTTCTCTTTCCCAAGTAGAATCACCAGTTACATCATCCCACACGACTCTAACCAATGGTATTTGCTTTCCACGAAGTTCTTTAATACGATGATCTAAGATCTTGACAGGTATAGCCTCATATTCCAAATTATCTCTAAGTTCCACAGTTTCAGGCTCAATGACATGTGAAGGGTCCGGATAATACTTCCTCAGTTGTGATACATGAAATACATCATGAAGATTAGACAAGTTTGGCGGCAAAGCAATGTGATACGCTACAGGTCCAATCCGCCGTAGAATTTGAAAAGGCCCGATAAACCTTGGTGTTAACTTCCTAGTTTTGATTGCTCGTGCAATTCCCGCCCTAGGAGTTACCCTAATGAACACGTGATCTCCTGCCTCGAACTCCAAAGGTCTTCTCCTCTTATCATTATAACTCTTTTGACGGTCCTGTGCTGCCTTCATTTTTTCTCTAATAAGTTTAACCTGATCTGTCGTTTGTTGCACGAATTCTGAACCCAATATTTTATTTTCTCCAACCTCATACCAACATAAAGGTGTACGACACTTTCTTCCGTATAATGCTTCATATGGAGCCATGCCGATACTTGAGTGAAAACTATTGTTGTAAGTAAACTCAATCAATGGTAAGAACTCGTCCCAACTTCCTTTGTGTTCAAGAGCACAAGCTCTCAACAAATCCTCTAACGATTGAATCGTCCTCTCAGACTGGCCATCCGTTTGGGGATGATAAGCTGAACTTAACCTCAGTTTTGTTCCTAACTCTAAATGCAACTGATGCCGAAAATTTGATGTGAATCTGGGATCTCTATCACTGACTATACTTGAAGGTATTCCATGCAATCTAACAATCTCCTTTACATATACCTGAGCTAGTCTCTCTAATTTAAACGTCTGGTTGATGGGAATGAAATGTGCACTCTTTGTCAACCTATCAATGATCACCCAAATTGCATCATGTTGTTTCTGAGTCTTAGGCAAAGCGGTTACAAAATCCATGGCTATTCCGTCCCACTTCCACTCTGGAATATCTAAAGGTTGTAGCAATCCGGCTGGCTTCTGATGTTCAATCTTTGCCTTCTGACATACCAAGCAACTTTGAACATATTCTGCTATATGTCTCTTCATTCCAACCCACCAAAACATTTTCTTCAAGTCTTGATACATCTTTGTGGCTCCTGGATGAAAACTCAACTTACTTTTGTGGCCCTCTTCCAAAATCAACTTTTGAATATCCTGATTTTGAGGTACACACAACCTTTCTTTAAACCTTAGGATTCCATCACTCCTTATGTTAAACTCTCCATTTTGACCATTTCTTATATTTTCCTTTATGCTCACTAGACGGTCATCAAGTTGTTGTTCATCTTTGATCCATTTCAGAAATTCATTAGACACGACAATAGCGCCTATGAATATACTTCCTTCATTGTGATGTACTCCTAAGTTTAAATCCACGAATTTGTCAATCAACTCTTCTTCCTTCAACATCATTGCAGATACATGAAGTTTCTTTCGACTCAAAGCGTCTGCTACAACATTGGCCTTTCCGGGATGATATTGCAACTCAAAATCATAGTCCTTCAAGAATTCCATCCAGCGCCTTTGTCTCATGTTTAAATCTTTCTGATCAAATAAATGCTTCAGGCTTTTGTGATCACTTAACACAGTGAACTTTGATCCATAAAGATAATGCCTCCAAATCTTTAAGGCAAACACAATTGCCGCTAACTCTAGGTCGTGAGTTGGGTAGTTCCTCTCATGCACCTTCAATTGTCTTGATGCATAAGCTATCACTTTCCTTTCTTGCATCAACACACACCCAAGACCTTGATATGACGCATCACAATACACATCAAAATTTCCTAATGGGTCTGGTAAGATGAGTATTGGTGATGAAGTCAATCTTTCCTTTAGCTTCTGAAAACTTTCTTCACACTCTTTAGTCCATTCAAAGTTTTTACCTTTCCTCGTTAACTGAGTCATGGGCAAAGCGATCTTTGAAAATCCTTCAATGAACCTCCGATAATATCCAGCTAGTCCAAGAAAACTTCGAATCTCGCCAACATTCTTTGGACTCTCCCACTTTGTTATTGCTTCGACTTTACTTGGGTCTACTGCAATACCTTCTTTACTAATTACATGACCAAGAAATTGTACCTCCTTCAACCAAAATTCACATTTCGAGAATTTCGCGTACAATTGAAGGTCCTTTAATATCTGTAGCACAATTCTCAAATGTTCTCTGTGCTCTACCTCATTCTTGGAATAAATCAGAATGTCATCAATGAAAACTACAACAAATTGATCTAAGTATGACCTAAAGATCCTATTCATGTAATCCATGAATACTGCTGGAGCATTAGTCAAACCAAATGGCATAACTAAGTACTCATAGTGTCCATAACGGGATCTAAAAGCTGTTTTTGGAATATCATCTTCCTTCACCCTGATCTGATGATATCCAGACTTCAAGTCAATCTTTGAGAATACTGATGCTCCTTTTAACTGATCCATCAAGTCGTCGATTCTAGGCAAAGGATACTTGTTTTTCACAGTGGCTTTATTGAGTTGTCTGTAATCCACACAAAGTCTAGAAGAACCATCCTTCTTCTTCACAAACAAGATTGGAGCTCCCCATGGCGATACACTTGGTCTAATAAATTCTTTCTCTAACATCTCGTCTAATTGTTTCTTTAACTCCGCAAGCTCTGAGGGTGACATTCGATAAGGAGATATAGAAATTGGTCCAGTTCCTGGAACCAAGTCTATAGAAAATTCCACTTCCCTAACCGGTGGTAAACCTGGAACTTCTTCTGGAAAGACTTCCGGGAATTCACAGACTACGGGAAAATTTTCCACACTAGGGGTTTCTCCTACTGACATGGAGAATAGCATCATAAAACTTTGAGTGAGGGTTTCAGCTTTGCTGATTTCTCCACTATCTTCTCCAAATGTAAAAATTTTCTCCTTGCATCTCAAGTTGACATCGTTGGCTGATAACCAATCCATTCCTAAGATGACATCTAGGTCTTGTAGCGGGAGTACCACAAGATCTACTAAGAATCTTCTATTTTCTAAGATTATTGGACAGTCTACACAGACTGAATAAGTTACCATTCTTTCTCCCGAGGGAGTTGTGATAGTCAACTTATAATCGTGATCAACAATTTCGAATCCCAAAAATTCAGCACAAGAGGTAGATATAAAAGAATGTGTAGCTCCTGAATCGAATAAAACTGATACCAACTTATCTCCAATTAAACACATACCTTGAATTAACCCAGCTGACTTTGAGATCTCAGCTCCTCTAATTGTAAATACTCTTCCTGTGGTTGGCTTATTTTGATTCTGAGGTCTCTGACCAACACTTGGGCCTCCATTTCTTGCTCTCCCTATGTTGTTATTGTTTATTAGGCCGCTCCTCTGGCCTGTTGGTTGACTTTGTCCTTGGGGACAATCTTTGAGAAAGTGGCCTTTCTGACCACAGCGAAAACAAGTTCCAATATTTCTATTTGGACAATCTTTGTTAAGATGTGCCCCTCCACAGCTGTAACACTTGAACATTAACCTTCTAGAATCCTGGTTATGATAAGGTGTAGGCCTTTGATATGGCCTACCCCCTCGTTGGATTCTTCCTCCGTGGCCTCGGTTAAAGTGGCCCTTGTGATTGTTGTTTTGGGTTGATCCTCCTGATCCATATTGATTCTTCCTATTGTCAATCCCTTCCAACTCCAGACACCTTTCTACTAGCTCACCAAAGCGCATAATATGCAGAGGTAAAACTGCCCTCTGGATATCATATTTCAATCCATCTTGATACTTTTCACACATCCATTCTTCCCTTGGATGCAAGCGGTAAAACTCAGAATACTTTAGCAAGGATTCAAACTTCCTAGTATATTCTCCCACCGTCATCACACCTTGACGTAGATTCTGAAATTCTCTCTCCTTCTCTTTCCTACATAACTTTGGAAAATACTTCCCCAAAAATTCTTCTTTGAACAAGGTCCAATTGATTTCTCTTCCTTCCTCTTCCAATAATCTATACTTTCCTCTCCACCAAGCTTCAGCATCGCCTGTCAGCATGAATGTTGCATAACCAACCCTTCTATTCTCTCTACAGTGAGTGAAAGAAAATATCTTCTCCATTTCTTGCAACCATTTCTCAGCACCCTCCGGATTAAAGTCACCACCAAACTGTGGTGGTTTTCCTTTCAGAAACGAGTTCAATCCTGTATCCTCATGCACCATTTCCCTTTGTTGTTGCTGAAAGAGTTGATGATCTCGAGTGATTTGCAGGATTTGAGCATTTTGTTGTGTTTGAACTAACACAGCTGCAGCAAGTTCACGAACATCTCGAGTGTCAGCTTGAGAGTTCGTTCCAGTTTGGGAATGATCTTCTCGTCCAATGGGAATGGTAGGTGCTCCTTCAGGAGTAACTTCATCACTCGCATTCCTACGTATACCTCTAGTAGTGCCTCTAGCAGCACTCCTACCACGCCTCGCACCTCTGACGTTCTGAACCATAACTTCCTGAAAAGGAATAGTTATTAGGTTCAATCATTCACAAGACATAAAGAACATAACAATTATGTATATTTATATCCCAATGAATGATTCATCGATAAGGATTTTTATCAAGTCTCCCACAGGCAAGGGATAATTGTGTCTAAAATGTTGAATTAATATCTTAAATATAACTAGAATTCAGGAAAACATAATCAACATTTAATGTATAAACAAAAATGTATCAATTTATTTAATAACAACGATTACAAAAATCGTGACCATGTCTCATTCAAAAACCTCTACTTGTAAACCAAGCTAAGACTAATAGTGGTAAAACTATAATTATCATTATTGCTACGAAATCTTTACCTAATTCTTCATGCTTGATGATACCAATAACAAACAAAATAATGACAAGAAGAGTGATGAATAAAAGAAAGGATTTAGCCATTTGAAAGGTATAGATAAATATTTAGGAATTGATATGAAAATAATGGATGGGTGTGAAGTATTTATAAAGTGAATTTTGTGAAGTGTCCGTTACGTTACCGTTGGGTTTGTGACCGTTGGGGAGGAAAAATAAAGTGTGCTAAATAAGTTTCCTAGACCATTATACTAGAAGGCTCTCAAGATGAAGACTCAATGCACAGAAGAAAAGTTATCATCCAGTTTGGAATCCAACTTGATACAGTCAGTATAATTCTAGACACTTACGGTCCGAGCTGAATCGACCAGCTCTGATACCATTAAATGAGACAGCCTATGTCCCATTAGTGGAATTCTAATGAAACCTTATAAAAATACAGAAAAATTTGAAATTTTTAAAGGACAATACTTAATTATTTAAAAACATACTGTTTCACATACATATGCTTCAAATATATTTTACAGAGTTTGACACCGTTAAGACTAGCGGCCTTGCCACATAGATAAAACATAAAATAAAAGTACAGAAAGGAAACCAAAAAGAAAGCATACCAAAAGGGACCTCCTAAGTCCAACAAGACTGACACTTATACTGACTGTAGTAGTAGGGATGTGATTAGCGTTTGACAAAACACTAACAGCTCCCAATCTAGATGTTATAGTAACACATCTCCACGTCACTTCATATCCTTTCCTTCTGAGTTGTCGGGAAGTACGCAAGATTCGAGCTCATCGTCTGATCGTCATAAAATAATCCAAAATGCAAAACAAAAATGACACAGGGCTAAGATTCATGTACAAGTTTAAAAGTGGGAATGAATGTGTAAAATAATAATATATATGGAAACCATATTTATACAAACAAGCGTATCTTATACCCACAATTACATATACTTTATTTATTCTAATGCATCCCTGAACTATATGCTGACTCAGGCCACTAAACGCTGTCAATGATATCTATCCCATTTACCAAGATCAGATATCACTAGACCACATGCCACCAACGTACTCCCAATTACCAAGAGCTACGCCACCTAACTTCACATGGAGCCTAGGTGTTATAAGTCGATCGTCCCTGAGAATTCAGGCCAAGAACCTTGTCTTGCCTAGCATGCATAGATAATAATCCCCGTCGGGATTGCAGGCGACTGATCAACCTCGTGCGTCCCATACCGCACGGCGGTGGACTTACACATTCCTTAATGCAAGTCTATATGATCACTCACTCATCTTGTGGCAACTCTTAGCCATAAGTATTAAGTTAATAATGGGGAATTATCGTATCAACTTTTCAAGTTATACTTATTATCTAGATACTTAGGTTGAGTACCAAATCCATCCAATGTCTTGCCATATTTGATCTTTGTCCTTACATAATAAGTTCAGTTTGTATAATGGGTAATTGTATGGTTAACTTCCCAGGTAAGAGAGGTGGACTGTAAACGGCATAGTCGACCAAGTCTTTCCTTAGCCAGAACCCAACCAAATATAACTACTCATTGTATCCAACTTTCCTTATGTTAATGGGGATCAATTACTTAATATCTAGCAATGTTTTTCTCTCATTAACCGATTATTTCCTTAATCTATCAATCACAATCATTCAAGTATAAATAAAATAAACAATTATAAAATTAACCGAATAATGCAAGCACAATACAATACCAAATTGTCAAAGATTATTCCTATGATAATTAATTAAGGCCGGCGTAACCTCGCCTAGTGATTTGTGAAAATCATTATTTGAGAATAGGCTCTCCTTAATTATTTATCGCTAGTAGGGCTTAGGTCACCACTACACACATATATATTAAGTTATTTTACGCTAACCGTCCCAATCGTATACGAAATCTTGCCCCCACCTTTTGTTGAGTGTTGTTGAAAGTCCACAAGTGTTGTCTTCGATCTTTGCCAAGAACCTAATTTACGATAACCGTTGGATTGTACGAAATTTATGAAATAATTAGAATATAATTTATGGTTAATTGAACATAATCCCGTTATAACTTGAAATATTTATTTATTTAAATATATCATAATAACCTCCAAAATAATTATTAAATTCAAATATAAATTATATTATACCTCCTTTTGAATTTGTTTGTTTTAGAAAATTGTCAAGAGTATATTTCTAATAACATTTAAATTATAATAAAATTTGGGCATTATAACGACTTAAAATGGTAAAATTTATTTTGGACTTTATAAGTTCAATATATCGACGTCTGAACGGAATTTGCATAGAAAATTTAAAATAACCTTTATATAAATAACATAATTAAAATAATATAATTAAAATAAAATGGACATTATAACGGCTTACCGATTACTTATGAAAATGATTTGGGCAGAACTTTGACGTATAAAACTCCCTTGAAACTTTAGAAGAACTTTTACCACAAAATACTCTAAAGGTTACGAACCGATATCGTGGGAACTTCGATAACTAAAACTAATATTGCTATATGAAGAAATTAGAGAAGGAAAGAAGTAAAGAAGTAAGAAAGATGATTTGTGAATGAATGAATGAAAATGGGGTGGAAGAGACCCCTATTTATACTAGTTGTAAAATATTAAAATAACATAATTTATCATCTTTTGCCCATACCTTCCAACTTTTCAACTCTTGCTAGTAAATATGTCTCTATCAAATATTTACTAATCTTTCATCAATAGTGCTTTAGGTGTTCTAGTATGACTTTGTGAAAATAATTTATGACAAAGGTATGGGAGCTTGATTTCATGACATAATATTATGTAGGATATTAATAGAAAATGAGATATATATTTCTTTTATAAAAAGTAAAATGTTAATAATATTAATAATAATAAAAATAGTAAAAAGGATAGTTATTTGATATTTTTATTGTCTTAAGATTATTTTATTTATTAATTGGTTTATAGAGTAAAATGATAATATTCAAATAAAATAAAATCAATTAATAATAACAAAACAAGAACAACAATAATGATAATAATAATATGAATAATTAATTAACTTAAAGTTAAGGGTTTTAAGTACCAATTTAAATTTCAAAGTTTAGTTTATAAAATGAAACGATGATATTCAAATTGAAGAATAAAAGTAATAAATATAAAAAGTAATTAATTAATAAATTAATTATTATAAGTGTTAGTTTCAACATTTAATTTTTAATAACTAGCATTGTTAAAATCTCAAATCTAACTAGATATATTATTTAGTGTATGGAAAAATTAGGATGTTACACTTGGTCTGATGTCCCTTGCTGATGAGGAGGTTAGGAGAAGTTTCAGGATGAGTCATGGAAGATTGTTGAGACTGGTCTGCAAGCCAACTGCTGTTGAGATGAATGGGCTGTACACCTTGATGCAATTCTATGACCCTGCATTGAGATGTTTCACGTTTGCTGACTTTATTTTGGGGCCTACCATTGAAGAGTATGTGGAGTTTACTGAGCTACCAGTACAGAATAAGGTTCCCTTTATTCACTCTGCCGCTGAGCCCAAATTGGAGGACTTAGCTAAGGCCTTGCACATGAACGCTGTTGAACTATTAGTGACTTCTTGGCTTGGGGTTCCAGGTTTCCCCCTTGATTTTCTGGTTGGCAAAGCTCAAGAGTATGCCAAGAGCGGGTGCTGGATAGTCTTTAATGCTATCTTGGCTCTATGCATTTACGGAATAGTGTTGTTTCCCAACTTACCCAATTTTGTGGACTTGGACGCTTTCCATCTGTTTGCTGCTGGCAACCCGGTACCCACTTTGATTGGAGATCTCTATCATTCATTGCACTACAAAAATGAAAACAGAAGGGGAAAGACTGTTTACTGTTGTGCGCCGTTGTTGAACATGTGGTTTAAGAGCCATCTTCCCCTGAAGGGACCTTTTGTGGATAGTGCAACTACAGCTGACTGGCCAGAGCGCATGATGAGGCTATCTTCTGAAGACATTGAGTGGTTTGACCGAGACTTGTTGTGGTCTGAGCTTATTTTCAGTTGTTCTGGGTACCCTAATGTTCCGTTGATAGGAAGAAAAGGGTGTATCAATTACAACCCATCTCTGTTTGTTCGCCAGTTTGGATACGCGTTGAAGAACCCACCTCAAGAGGCAGAAGTACAGGAATCTCTGTACTTCACCGGTGATTTGAAGGGAGAGTTACTCGCCAAGCTTCAGCACGCATGGATGCGTATCAACAGAAGAGGGAAGCCACTGTTAGGGAAGAATGATTGTCAGGCTTATGCACCCTACAAAGTTTGGATCCAAGAGAGAGCAAGACAGTTACTGATGCCATTTCCAGCTGCACCAGTCCCTGTTCATATTCTGGTGGAAGAACCAACCACTGTTACTATGGAGGCCTATGAGCAAGTTGTAAAAGAAAAGGAAGCCTTGATGAAGATCAATGAAGGGTTAGAAAAGGAACTGGCTCAGATGCGTAGTGAGAAGAACAAGGCTGTGCATGCTTTCCAACAGCAGATCGAGTAAGTAAACAGGCTAGGTGCTGAGTTGACTGAAGAGAAAAAGAAGCGTGAACGTCTGGGGAAAGAGTTCAGAAGCTCCCATGACATGTTGGAGTCCAAAAAGAAAGCACTCGATGCCGCCCACCGGGAAATCTCTTCTTGTAACAAGACGTGGAATGCTACGCTAACCAACAACAAAAAGAGGGAAGACAAATTGAAGCAGCAAATTCCTGAACTCGAAGAGCAGTTGAAGGCTAGCATTAAGAAGCATGAAGAGGAGGTAATGGCCAGATATAGTCTTCAGAATGCATTGAACAAGGCCATCGAAGGCAGGAACGAAGCTGTGTCTCAGAAGCGGAAGCTAGAGGATCGCTTCGGAGAAGGGGCATGGGAGGAAACCGCTGGTGACGTGCGACGCATTCTCAAGCGAAGAAATCAACTTGTTAAGGGTCTGCTTACCCGACCAAGTCATCCAGAGACTAAGAAGTTACTAGAGGAGTATCAGGCTTATGAGTGTACTTGACTGTTGCATGTATTAACTTGTATGCTTTATTTGCATAGCGCTGACCATCACCAGGATTGTTGGTTGAGGTCATGCCTTCTTATTGTACTCAGTGATATTGTATTCTTGGCTTAATGGATTTCTCTGCAATATATGAGGTTTTCTATGATTCGGCTCCGATCTCCGTATTGCTAAGCACTGTCACTGCACTGACATATTCGCACTAGAATCGGGGAATGAGATTCCCTAATGCACAAACACATATTGCATTACATTCACATTCATATTGCATTACAGGTGATTATTGAGCGGTACCTCATTTCTTGCTCTATACCAGGTCTTTTCAGGATTGAAGATCAGCGCCCGCACCGATACTCCACTCGTACCAACTGCCGAAGAATTATGGATCAAATGCAGAATGAAATGCAGGACATGCGTGAGAAGCTGGCGCTCTTCATGCAGACAATGGAGACCATTGCAAAAGGACAGGAGAATTCGCAAGCTTTGGTGCAGCCTCTGTTGGGTACGGAAATGAGGATCATCAGTCTGTGCGAGTCGACACTATTCACGGGGATGGTACTCCCACACCAGTGGCTCCACCTGTAGTCAACATGCCTGCTGTCAATGTGAACAATGGCGCTGTTGCCGGGAACGGTAACGTTGGAATTGGGAACGAGACTATCGTTAACAACGTTGGGCTCGGAGATGTCAACCTGGGTGATAATATGGGAGGCAATGGCTTCGGTAATACTGGATTCGGCTTCAATGACCAGGGGTTTGACCAGGCTGGGAAATACGGTTTCAATACTCAAGGCTTTGGACAGGACGGATTTGGTATGACTAATCAGGGTTATGGAGGATTCGGAAATGGAAATGGCGTTGGGTTAATGACTTTTGGACCTACTGGGGTCGCTCCGGGGTACGGCAACAGGGGGCGAGGCCCGGTGATGAATAAAACCAGAGTTGGCCGTAACAACGGATACGATGGATATGGAACTGGGAATGGTAATTGGCAAGAAGACCAGCAAGAGGACGCTTTCTCCGGTGGAGGTTTCGAAGGGCCTATGGATGACTCTCAGAGAATCAGGATGCTCGAGGAGCAGATGAGGGGGGTCGTAAATTAAAGTGCTGTTGGCTTAGATATGTCCTACATTCGACAAGTATAAGGGGGACACCTGTCCAAAGGTACATGTGCGGTCATATTACAGAAGGATGTCGGCGTATTCTAACGATGAGAGGATGCTAATGCATTTCTTTCAAGATAGCTTGTCTGCTCCTTCCCTCGAGTGGTATATGGGATTGGAACCAACTCATATAAAGACATGGAAGCAGCTAGCCGAAGCATTTGTGGCTCACTATAAGTACAACAGTGACTTGGCACCTAACCGGGTCCAACTGCAAGGGTTGTCCCAGAAGAAGGGCGAGAGCTTCAAAGAGTATGCGCAGAGATGGCGCGACATGGCTGCTAGAGTTCATCCCCCTTTGGAGGACAAGGAAATGAATGATATGTTCATAGGAACATTCACTGGTATGTTTTATGACAAGTTGTTTCACACTTCTTTGGGCAGTTTCTCAGACTTAATCCTGATGGGGGAGAAGATTGAAAGCAACATTAAACAGGGAAGATTCCAAGCTGAGGAATCCACTTCGGCTGGCAGTAACCGAAGGCTTTTGGTGGGCGTCGTCAGGGCGATGAGAGCGCGGTGTTTGGGGGCCGAGGCCGAGGCCGGGGCAGAGGTCGAAACCAGTACAATCAGCCGCAGCAGGTGGCAAGCGTTACTATTCGTTTCAGCAACAACCATTTCAGTAACAACCATTTCAACAACAACAACAACAATAGCAACAGCAACCACAACAGGGGGCACAGCCTGCCCAGCGCAGATTCCAGGGGGGTAAACCAAGGAGGGTGTTTGAAAAGCCTCCTTCAACATATGCAGAATTGCTACAGACATTACTAGGTTTGAACTTGGTGGAGAAGAGGACTCTGGCACCAATAATAGGCACTCCTCCATACGGGTACGATGCAAGCAGGCACTGTGAATTCCATTCTGGGGCTCCTGGCCACGATGTAGAGGGTTGCCACGCATTCAAGCATGTAGTGTAGGATCTATTGGATAGTAAGGCTATCAATTTTGGACAGGCAGGTCCGAACATAGTGCAAAAGCCCATGCCCAACCATGGGGAAAACGCCATTTTAACCGAGGAGGGTTTGAACTTGATTATGAATGTGGACGACCTAAAGACACCGTTGTGCGAGATAAAGAGCAGATTATTGCAAGGTGGTGTGTATCCAGGTTGCGACGAGTATTGTTTAGAGTGTTGGGCCCTAGCTGGGGGTTGTGACGAATTAAAGAAGGGTATTCAGGCTTTAATAAATGGAGGAACGCTGCAATTTGACCGAGCAGCAATTGAAGAACCGACAGGGTATTAGCAGACAAGCAAAGTGATGTAGCCACTGTGACGATTCCCGAAAAACGATCACTATAACGGCACCGGCCAAGCGACCGCCGATCACTATCACCAAGGCAGGACCAATCCCTTATGAGAGCACTAAGGCAGTCCCCTGGACATATGGGTTGGAAGTGTACTGTGACGGGGTAAAAATTGAGGTTAATAAGCAGCCAGCTGAGACTGTAGACAATGTTGTCGGTGCCGGAGGTATGACAAGAAGTGGGAGAATCTTCATATCGCCTGAGGTAGAGGCTGAATGACTGGCGAAGGGAAAAGGAAAGATGAATGAGACTGTCCTGGTGCAGGGAAATGAAAAAGAAACGGCATCGAAAGATGTGGAAGAGTTCATGCGCTTGATTCGTAAAAGTGATTATAAGATTATTGAGCATCTGCAACAGACGCCGTCAAAGATATCTATACTGTCGTTGCTATTGTGCTCTGAAGCTCACAGAAATGCATTGTTGAAAGTCCTGGGTACTTCCTTCGTACCCCAAGATGTTTCCGTGAATCAGCTGGAGGGGGTGTTGGCGCATGTGAATGCAGGCCATAGCTTGGGATTTACAGACTTTGATTTGACCCCGAAGGGAGAGAGCATAATATGGCGTTGCACGTCTCTGTGGAGTGTAGAGGATCAGTCATGTCTCATGTACTGGTAGACACCGGATCATCCTTAAACGTGCTGCCCAAGAAAGCGATGATGAAACTAGATGTTAGAGGAATCCTGTGTACGCCTAGTGACTTGGTGGTCAGGGCATTCGATGGTACGCGAAGAACAGTCTTTGGATCCATAACATTACCTCTACAGGTGGGGCTGGAGGTTTTCGCGACTGAATTTTATATCATGGACATCCAGCCTGCATACAGATGCCTTCTCGGACGACCCTGGATTCATGTTGCCGGGGAAGTCACGTCTACCTTGCATCAAAAGTTGAAATACATGGTGGGGGACAGTGTGGTCACTGTATGTGGAGAAGAAGATATCTTGGTTAGCCATCTGTCATCGTTCAAATATGTAGAGGTCGACGGCAAGATTCACGAAACACCCTGTCAGGCATTTGAAGGGTTGCGCATCAAAGACAAAGTTCCCGGGCCGAGTAAAGCGTCAGAGGTAGC
>CAWUDS030007201.1:60-24795 GCA_963859935.3 Lathyrus sativus
GACGACACGACGATGTTAAATAACATTGAGATTTAATATTTTATTTTAGTGATTACCCATGTAGATATAATTTATTTGTCATTCATTTGTAGTCTTTTAACTATGTGGCTTACTGACGAAGAAACACGAAATTTGGTGATGTTGAAGAAACATATTGAACACATTTACATCTAATTTACAATAATATATTGTGAAAATGGTAAATATAATAAGTTTGAGCTTGATTATTTAATTTTGATTTTTACCTACATTATATAAAATATAAGTCATGGATTATAGTCTTTGAACTTTGTTTTTTAGTGGGGATAAACCTAAAAGTTTGTGATGGAGTTGAAAAATAAAATATAATTAATTTTTTACATCTACTATAGTCTATTATGTTTGTTTCTTAGTGATAAAAAAAACTTAAGACTTTGGGATGGTGAAGAAAAATATTGAATATTTTTAGAAGTAATATACCGTAAGTCAATGTGAATACGATGAAAATGAACAATATTGAGCTTGATTATTTAATTTTAATTTTTATTAATATTTATAAATTATGGGTCATTCATTTGTAGTCTCTCAACATAGTTTCTTATAGGTGAAGAAACCAAAATTTGGTGATGGAGAAGAAGAAGAAAATACAAATTTTTTACACGTATTACACCATAATACAACGTAATTATGGTGAATACAAATAACATTGAGATTTAATATTTTATTTTAGTGATTACCCATGTAGATATAATTTATTTGTCATTCATTTATAGTGTTTTAACTATGTGGCTTACTGACGAAGAAACATGAACTTTTGTGATGGAGAAGAAACATATTGAACACATTTACATCTAATTTACCATAATTCATTGTGAAAATGGTAAATATTATAAGTTTGAGCTTGATTATTTAATTTTGATTTTTACCTACATTATATAAAATATAAGTCATGGATTATAGTCTTTGAACTTTGTTTTTTAGTGGGGATAAACCTAAAAGTTTGTGATGGAGTTGAAAAATAAAATATAATTAATTTTTTACATCTACTATAGTCTATTATGTTTGTTTCTTAGTGATAAAAAAAACTTAAGACTTTGGGATGGTGAAGAAAAATATTGAATATTTTTAGAAGTAATATACCGTAAGTCAATGTGAATACGATGAAAATGAACAATATTGAGCTTGATTATTTAATTTTAATTTTTATTAATATTTATAAATTATGGGTCATTCATTTGTAGTCTCTCAACATAGTTTCTTATAGGTGAAGAAACCAAAATTTGGTGATGGAGAAGAAGAAGAAAATACAAATTTTTTACACGTATTACACCATAATACAATATAATTATGGTGAATACAAATAACATTGAGATTTAATATTTTATTTTAGTGATTACCCATGTAGATATAATTTATTTGTCATTCATTTATAGTCTTTTAACTATGTGGCTTACTGACGAAGAAACATGAACTTTTGTGATGGAGAAGAAACATATTGAACACATTTACATCTAATTTACCATAATTCATTGTGAAAATGGTAAATATTATAAGTTTGAGCTTGATTATTTAATTTTGATTTTTACCTACATTATATAAAATATAAGTCATGGATTATAGTCTTTGAACTTTGTTTTTTAGTGGGGATAAACCTAAAAGTTTGTGATGGAGTTGAAAAATAAAATATAATTAATTTTTTACATCTACTATAGTCTATTATGTTTGTTCTTAGTGATAAAAAAAACTTAAGACTTTGGGATGGTGAAGAAAAATATTGAATATTTTTAGAAGTAATATACCGTAAGTCAATGTGAATACGATGAAAATGAACAATATTGAGCTTGATTATTTAATTTTAATTTTTATTAATATTTATAAATTATGGGTCATTCATTTGTAGTCTCTCAACATAGTTTCTTATAGGTGAAGAAACCAAAATTTGGTGATGGAGAAGAAGAAGAAAATACAAATTTTTTACACGTATTACACCATAATACAATGTGATTATGGTGAATACAAATAACATTGAGATTTAATATTTTATTTTAGTGATTACCCATGTAGATATAATTTATTTGTCATTCATTTGTAGTCTTTTAACTATGTGGCTTACTGACGAAGAAACACGAAATTTGGTGATGTTGAAGAAACATATTGAACACATTTACATCTAATTTACAATAATATATTGTGAAAATGGTAAATATAATAAGTTTGAGCTTGATTATTTAATTTTGATTTTTACCTACATTATATAAAATATAAGTCATGGATTATAGTCTTTGAACTTTGTTTTTTAGTGGGGATAAACCTAAAAGTTTGTGATGGAGTTGAAAAATAAAATATAATTAATTTTTTACATCTACTATAGTCTATTATGTTTGTTTCTTAGTGATAAAAAAAACTTAAGACTTTGGGATGGTGAAGAAAAATATTGAATATTTTTAGAAGTAATATACCGTAAGTCAATGTGAATACGATGAAAATGAACAATATTGAGCTTGATTATTTAATTTTAATTTTTATTAATATTTATAAATTATGGGTCATTCATTTGTAGTCTCTCAACATAGTTTCTTATAGGTGAAGAAACCAAAATTTGGTGATGGAGAAGAAGAAGAAAATACAAATTTTTTACACGTATTACACCATAATACAACGTAATTATGGTGAATACAAATAACATTGAGATTTAATATTTTATTTTAGTGATTACCCATGTAGATATAATTTATTTGTCATTCATTTATAGTGTTTTAACTATGTGGCTTACTGACGAAGAAACATGAACTTTTGTGATGGAGAAGAAACATATTGAACACATTTACATCTAATTTACCATAATTCATTGTGAAAATGGTAAATATTATAAGTTTGAGCTTGATTATTTAATTTTGATTTTTACCTACATTATATAAAATATAAGTCATGGATTATAGTCTTTGAACTTTGTTTTTTAGTGGGGATAAACCTAAAAGTTTGTGATGGAGTTGAAAAATAAAATATAATTAATTTTTTACATCTACTATAGTCTATTATGTTTGTTTCTTAGTGATAAAAAAAACTTAAGACTTTGGGATGGTGAAGAAAAATATTGAATATTTTTAGAAGTAATATACCGTAAGTCAATGTGAATACGATGAAAATGAACAATATTGAGCTTGATTATTTAATTTTAATTTTTATTAATATTTATAAATTATGGGTCATTCATTTGTAGTCTCTCAACATAGTTTCTTATAGGTGAAGAAACCAAAATTTGGTGATGGAGAAGAAGAAGAAAATACAAATTTTTTACACGTATTACACCATAATACAATGTGATTATGGTGAATACAAATAACATTGAGATTTAATATTTTATTTTAGTGATTACCCATGTAGATATAATTTATTTGTCATTCATTTGTAGTCTTTTAACTATGTGGCTTACTGACGAAGAAACACGAAATTTGGTGATGTTGAAGAAACATATTGAACACATTTACATCTAATTTACAATAATATATTGTGAAAATGGTAAATATAATAAGTTTGAGCTTGATTATTTAATTTTGATTTTTACCTACATTATATAAAATATAAGTCATGGATTATAGTCTTTGAACTTTGTTTTTTAGTGGGGATAAACCTAAAAGTTTGTGATGGAGTTGAAAAATAAAATATAATTAATTTTTTACATCTACTATAGTCTATTATGTTTGTTTCTTAGTGATAAAAAAAACTTAAGACTTTGGGATGGTGAAGAAAAATATTGAGTATTTTTAGAAGTAATATACCGTAAGTCAATGTGAATACGATGAAAATGAACAATATTGAGCTTGATTATTTAATTTTAATTTTTATTAATATTTATAAATTATGGGTCATTCATTTGTAGTCTCTCAACATAGTTTCTTATAGGTGAAGAAACCAAAATTTGGTGATGGAGAAGAAGAAGAAAATACAAATTTTTTACACGTATTACACCATAATACAATGTAATTATGGTGAATACAAATAACATTGAGATTTAATATTTTATTTTAGTGATTACCCATGTAGATATAATTTATTTGTCATTCATTTATAGTCTTTTAACTATGTGGCTTACTGACGAAGAAACATGAACTTTTGTGATGGAGAAGAAACATATTGAACACATTTACATCTAATTTACCATAATTCATTGTGAAAATGGTAAATATTATAAGTTTGAGCTTGATTATTTAATTTTGATTCTTACCTACATTATATAAAATATAAGTCATGGATTATAGTCTTTGAACTTTTTTTTAGTGGGGATAAACCTAAAAGTTTGTGATGGAGTTGAAAAATAAAATATAATTAATTTTTTACATCTACTATAGTCTATTATGTTTGTTTCTTAGTGATAAAAAAAACTTAAGACTTTGGGATGGTGAAGAAAAATATTGAATATTTTTAGAAGTAATATACCATAAGTCAATGTGAATACGATGAAAATGAACAATATTGAGCTTGATTATTTAATTTTAATTTTTATTAATATTTATAAATTATGGATCATTCATTTGTAGTCTCTCAACATAGTTTCTTATAGGTGAAGAAACCAAAATTTGGTGATGGAGAAGAAGAAGAAAATACAAATTTTTTACACGTATTACACCATAATACAATGTAATTATGGTGAATACAAATAACATTGAGATTTAATATTTTATTTTAGTGATTACCCATGTAGATATAATTTATTTGTCATTCATTTATAGTGTTTTAACTATGTGGCTTACTGACGAAGAAACATGAACTTTTGTGATGGAGAAGAAACATATTGAACACATTTACATCTAATTTACCATAATTCATTGTGAAAATGGTAAATATTATAAGTTTGAGCTTGATTATTTAATTTTGATTTTTACCTACATTATATAAAATATAAGTCATGGATTATAGTCTTTGAACTTTGTTTTTTAGTGGGGATAAACCTAAAAGTTTGTGATGGAGTTGAAAAATAAAATATAATTAATTTTTGACATCTACTATAGTCTATTATGTTTGTTTCTTAGTGATAAAAAAAACTTAAGACTTTGGGATGGTGAAGAAAAATATTGAATATTTTTAGAAGTAATATACCGTAAGTCAATGTGAATACGATGAAAATGAACAATATTGAGCTTGATTATTTAATTTTAATTTTTATTAATATTTATAAATTATGGGTCATTCATTTGTAGTCTCTCAACATAGTTTCTTATAGGTGAAGAAACCAAAATTTGGTGATGGAGAAGAAGAAGAAAATACAAATTTTTTACACGTATTACACCATAATACAATGTGATTATGGTGAATACAAATAACATTGAGATTTAATATTTTATTTTAGTGATTACCCATGTAGATATAATTTATTTGTCATTCATTTGTAGTCTTTTAACTATGTGGCTTACTGACGAAGAAACATGAAATTTGGTGATGTTGAAGAAACATATTGAACACATTTACATCTAATTTACAATAATATATTGTGAAAATGGTAAATATAATAAGTTTGAGCTTGATTATTTAATTTTGATTTTTACCTACATTATATAAAATATAAGTCATGGATTATAGTCTTTGAACTTTGTTTTTTAGTGGGGATAAACCTAAAAGTTTGTGATGGAGTTGAAAAATAAAATATAATTAATTTTTTACATCTACTATAGTCTATTATGTTTGTTTCTTAGTGATAAAAAAAACTTAAGACTTTGGGATGGTGAAGAAAAATATTGAGTATTTTTAGAAGTAATATACCGTAAGTCAGTGTGAATACGATGAAAATGAACAATATTGAGCTTGATTATTTAATTTTAATTTTTATTAATATTTATAAATTATGGGTCATTCATTTGTAGTCTCTCAACATAGTTTCTTATAGGTGAAGAAACCAAAATTTGGTGATGGAGAAGAAGAAGAAAATACAAATTTTTTACACGTATTACACCATAATACAATGTAATTATGGTGAATACAAATAACATTGAGATTTAATATTTTATTTTAGTGATTACCCATGTAGATATAATTTATTTGTCATTCATTTATAGTCTTTTAACTATGTGGCTTACTGACGAAGAAACATGAACTTTTGTGATGGAGAAGAAACATATTGAACACATTTACATCTAATTTACCATAATTCATTGTGAAAATGGTAAATATTATAAGTTTGAGCTTGATTATTTAATTTTGATTCTTACCTACATTATATAAAATATAAGTCATGGATTATAGTCTTTGAACTTTTTTTTTAGTGGGGATAAACCTAAAAGTTTGTGATGGAGTTGAAAAATAAAATATAATTAATTTTTTACATCTACTATAGTCTATTATGTTAGTTTCTTAGTGATAAAAAAAACTTAAGACTTTGGGATGGTGAAGAAAAATATTGAATATTTTTAGAAGTAATATACCGTAAGTCAATGTGAATACGATGAAAATGAACAATATTGAGCTTGATTATTTAATTTTAATTTTTATTAATATTTATAAATTATGGATCATTCATTTGTAGTCTCTCAACATAGTTTCTTATAGGTGAAGAAACCAAAATTTGGTGATGGAGAAGAAGAAGAAAATACAAATTTTTTACACGTATTACACCATAATACAATGTGATTATGGTGAATACAAATAACATTGAGATTTAATATTTTATTTTAGTGATTACCCATGTAGATATAATTTATTTGTCATTCATTTGTAGTCTTTTAACTATGTGGCTTACTGACGAAGAAACAAGAAATTTGGTGATGTTGAAGAAACATATTGAACACATTTACATCTAATTTACAATAATATATTGTGAAAATGGTAAATATAATAAGTTTGAGCTTGATTATTTAATTTTGATTTTTACCTACATTATATAAAATATAAGTCATGGATTATAGTCTTTGAACTTTGTTTTTTAGTGGGGATAAACCTAAAAGTTTGTGATGGAGTTGAAAAATAAAATATAATTAATTTTTTACATCTACTATAGTCTATTATGTTTGTTTCTTAGTGATAAAAAAAACTTAAGACTTTGGGATGGTGAAGAAAAATATTGAGTATTTTTAGAAGTAATATACCGTAAGTCAGTGTGAATACGATGAAAATGAACAATATTGAGCTTGATTATTTAATTTTAATTTTTATTAATATTTATAAATTATGGGTCATTCATTTGTAGTCTCTCAACATAGTTTCTTATAGGTGAAGAAACCAAAATTTGGTGATGGAGATGAAGAAGAAAATACATATTTTTTATACTTATTACACCATAATACAATGTGATTATGGTGAATACAAATAACATTTAGATTTAATATTTTATTTTAGTGATTACCCATGTAGATATAATTTATTTGTCATTCATTTATAGTCTTTTAACTATGTGGCTTACTGACGAAGAAACATGAACTTTTGTGATGGAGAAGAAACATATTGAACACATTTACATCTAATTTACCATAATTCATTGTGAAAATGGTAAATATTATAAGTTTGAGCTTGATTATTTAATTTTGATTTTTACCTACATTATATAAAATATAAGTCATGGATTATAGTCTTTGAACTTTGTTTTTTAGTGTGGATAAACCTAAAAGTTTGTGATGGAGTTGAAAAATAAAATATAATTAATTTTTTACATCTACTATAGTCTATCATGTTTGTTTCTTAGTGTAATACCCCAAATTTTACCCTTATATTTAGTCAGTCATTTCGCATATCATATCATCTGCGCATTTGCTAACCACTAACAAGACCTGAAGGTGTTTGTTTTGCAGGAAATACCCCAGGGGCGTTTTGGTCATTTTGAAGCATAATTCGTAATTTTGGGCCTAATGAGGTTTTATTCCTAAGGCGTTTATTTACATGGGTTTGATTATGTTAAGATATCAATTTGGGTTGGAAAATCTGATCTGTGGAGTAGGGTTTAACAAGAAATCATTTTTCTTTCTTCCAGAGGGAAAACGGTGAAAACTTCGACTGATTAATGGAACTTATTCATGCAATGGTTGGATCGAATTAATTCCAGGATATTTGACTAGTGAGATTTAATCGGATGTTGAGGTGTTTGCAAATTAAAACATAGAGAAGCAATTGGGAAATGATTTTAATAGAATATGTGAATTTTATTCATAATATTTTATTATCATTATTACAAGTTTGCAAAGTGAATCACCAAGAAGAAATGATTTGGATAAAAAAATGTTATTTATTCATAATATTTTTTTTTGTTACAAGTTACAAGGAATTACATTAAAGTTCTAAGGAATTACATTAAAATATCTATCCTAAATCCTAAGAACGTCTAAGTGTCTTCATGTTGTCTTTAAGCTTCGCCGCAAATCTCGACTAACCTGCACATCAAAGCAAAACAAGCAATATAGAAAATGTTAGAGGTTTTGACACTCTCAGAACAGTGTCATCATCGAGTGCCGGGAGGGTACGACTAAAGCCGCATCCTACTCCCGTTACCAATCTGAGCCATCGGCGTCAGATCAGGTAGTTATTGTTCTTATCATAAGGGACTGTCGAGAGATGAAGAGTAAAAAGAAGTTTCGGGTCGAAATGGATTTTGCCGAAGGATTGCTTCGAAACCAGTACGTAAATGCCATCCATCAAGTAAATATTGTAGCAACTATCAAGCAAATCTGTAAGGCCAATTGGAGGCTGGAAGTGCACGAAGTTAGCAAGAAAAATTATCCAACACAGAGGCTCAGTTGAGGACAACATCATAGCCTCTTCTCGCACAACAAACAGCACAAGTTATCCAACCCTGAAATACACAAAACAACATCAGCAACCCCAATTTCATAGCAGAGTTTAAAACAGTTCAGTTCAGGAAACAGCAAGAACTGAATTCAGCTCGCATTCATAACACAAATGAGCTAACTGCACAAAGAAAACTGGATTACAGAACGAGACAGTGGAAGTTGTTTCGATTAAAATCATGATGGGCCAATGTCGACAATCAAAATATCAGAAAGACTATGGAGTCATCAAATCACACCTGCAAGTGAGGTTGTAAGAATAAGCAGATAAGTGCCCATAATCACGGTGATGTGTTAGTTCAGTTGGGATCCCAGATGTGCAAAGCGCATTGCACAAACAAGTCACAAGCTCGGTTCAACAAGAAAACCAAAGCATAAGCAGTTCATAAAAAAGAAGGGATGTTTAACAAAGTCAAGCTGTATCAGTTATGACAAATTCAATCCAACAGGCGAAGCTCAGCCACCACAGGAACAACGAAATCAAATCAGTTCGAATTGCAGGTCACAAAAGAAACATGATGTAAGTCATAAGAATAAACCATAGCAGAAACCATAACTCTGAACCAAGTTCAAACAAGCAAAGAGCACAACAGAATGAGTCAAAGAAGATAGAGTCAAATGGCATCAGAAAGAGAATAAATCCATACCATAAGAAGCATATCAGTTCACCAGGATAATTCATGCCCTCAAATATCCAAAGCATGAAGGGCTCAGTCTGAACATCATCGCCCCAGCAAATAAGTCACCAAAACAAGTTATAAAATCATACTCAGTTCATGAAACGAACAAACAAACAAATGCACGGCTCAGCTCAACATGATAGCCAATCATCACCACCAATTCAATCAGAAGTATCAACATAAGCGAAAAACTAGGACTATAGCATCCCGTTCCAAATAGTTCAGACTAGAATGTCAACATCACCGCATCGTACCCCCCTCGGCGACACCAATCCGGCAGTATCTGAAACTACCAGTTCTCTCTGGAAGAAGAAGAGGAAAAGCTAATCCAAACTGCATCAGGAAAATAAGCCATATCAGCAATGAGTCCAAATCAAATCTGAAAAAGGAAATCAGAACATATCAGAGATAAATCGTGAATCAAATCCAATCAAAGTGAATCCAAATGGGGAAAGTTTTCAAACGAAACATAAGAAAATCATATCAGAATCTCAATCAGATCAAGGTAGCATCGGTTCACCAAAATTCCATAAAATCAAGCAAATCGAATCAACTGATATCAGAAAAATCCATATTCAAAATCAATATCGAATCATATCAGACAAAATCCAATCTCAAAAGGAAAAAGTAACGCAAAGTCGTGTCAATCCAGGCCCACGAAAATCAGAGAGAAACATATATAAAACAAAGGGGCCCTTCGAAGTAAAGAACCCTAACGCTGTTCTCTACATAGAAGAAACCACAAAAGATAAAGTGACAGAACATTCTCACCAGAGGCACGCTGTTATCAGGAAAAAACGACAAGAACGGACAAGTCGCAAGCAAACCCTAGTGGTCGCGAGAGGGAGAGGATTCACCGGCGCCGTTTAAAGCCACGACGAGCAAATCCTTTCGTCGAAGCTCAGTCTACCATCATTGCCTCCGATTGAACCCACCGTAAGCTTTTCGCTCCATTATCAGCATATTAACCGTTTGTTTCTGTTTCTTAGTGTGCGGAGAAGGTGATACGAAAGAAAAAGGGGAGACAGAAGCCATAAACGAAGAAGAATAATGGGCGATATCGTGATGAGAGCGCGAGCAAGAGAGAGAATCGAGAGAGGAAAAGAAGAATACAAACGGCGCCGCGAAGGGGATCAAAGGGTGCTGAAACCCTAATTTGATCGTGATGCATATACACACTAACCGGGTTGGGTCCGGGAGTGATGACCGGCCCAACCCTTTTCATTTTTGTTGTTTTTTTAAAAAATGTTTTAAAACCTTTTTTGTTTTTTTAAAAATTTAAAACTTGTTTCATAAAGCCTTTTATTTTTCTTTTTCATTTTAATTAGTAGTTGAACTTTAATAAATTTTTTTAAAATATAAAAATTGTTTTTTTTAAATAAATAAAAATAAAAAACCTTTTTAATAAATAACTTAAAAATCCTTTTTTAAAAATATCTAAGTTAAAACTTTTTAAGATTAAATTTAAAATGTTTTTTTTAACTAACCTCACTCTTTTTTTATATAGTTTCATTCAACATCTCTTTCAAAACAACGCAAATCTCCGATATTGAACTTTTCCTCCTAACTCGTCCAATCATTGTCCAACCTTGTCTACTAACATTGTTCATTGGTTTTGCAGCTTGTCATGTTTACCGTTATTTATTTTATTTCTCGATTCAAGTTTCGTCTATGTTTGTATCTGCTTCTCAGTTGTAATCTCGCGAACCTAATAATCGCGCTTTAAATTTCTGCCTTTTAATTTCTGTTTGTATGGCTTTAACTGCTGTCTTTATTTTCCGCTTGCATGATTCAATCACCTCACGCATTTATCAATATTCCAGTCACACCACACATCCGAAGGTTAGGCCTAGCTTTTGGCCGCCGCGCCAATAGTCCTCAACTTCAAACCCTTACAAACCCTAATTTTCACAGATGCCTCGCCGCAGGCAAAATTACAATTTTACCCCTAGCATTAGGTCAAAGAGCCGCCGCGCTCATTTTAGGGTTTCTCGCCGCGGAATCCCTAACCTAATTTAACCCTAATTTCAACTTAACATTTCAACGTAGAAATTTGGAGTTCCTACACTCCGCGTAAGCGTGCCCTTAAGACATGTTTATTCCCCTTGAGACCTTGACCACAGTCAAGAAGTCTCTAACCTCCCTTTTGAGGGGAACTACGATTACTCTGATTCCACTCCCGTAAGGATACGTAGGCACAAGATGCGATGTCTTGCCGAGTAAACTTAGAATTAACCCCTTAGGTCTCTTTTCTCACTTTTAATCCTTTGTACATATACCTTAAGCAAATAAATAAAGCAGATAGTAAACATTTGAACAAAAGGTTCCTGTAGAGTACTACAGAAGTTTAGGGTGCTAATACCTTCCCTAAATTTAACCAACCCCCGAACCCTAGATCTTTCCCCGCATTGTGTTTACGATGCAAAAATAGGTTTTCCCTCTTTTGACCTTTTCCTTCGGATAAATCAAAGAGCGGTTGTGAATTGAATTGCGATTCAAACTTATTAATAGTTTGTAATCCTATTTCCACCGCAACAGAAAATGGCGACTTCACTGGGGACCGGTAACTTTTGAGGGTTATCCCTAACTTGTTCATATTTATTACTATCTGTGTTATTATTCATTTGCATGTATATATTTGTGCTTTGATTGTGGGACTGTTCCTTGTGCTGTGAAATGAGTCCTACACCCGGATCTAGTGTACCTTAGGTAAATGGCAATAGACCAAGGAAACTGTACGACGTATATCGATACGGTTGATCTGGTGGCCATAGTTAGTGCGACTTCTTGGTTGGTGCTTATATTCCTTAAGTCAAGTTGAGGATAATATTGAGGCTGCCATATGTTGTCAATGCACTAACTGACTTTTAGAACCCTAGTTAACTCATCTTGGCCTTTAGAAAGTAGTGAGGTAACCGGCTTTGGTGCAGACTGAAGTTGGTTGACACTCGATACTACGCTCATTGAGATCTTAAACTTGGAGGGTTTTGGCTGGCAAGTAAGTTGCCTTCTGAACAACCACCCTTGTGAAGGATCAATGATATTGAGATCCCTTAGAACCTGGTTACTTTTGTAGGACAGGATGAACCATCTAACTTCAGGGGAGGGTACTTGCCTTTGAACCCCATGCAAGCCTTTAACCTAGGACTTTGTGTGTTTTCATGCATTGCATCCATAAAGCATCTCATTGCATTGTATTTCATGGAGTTCAAATACCATTTATGGATATCGCGGGATACCATGAATAAAAAAATAATAAGATGAAAAACAAGAAAAAGATTTCCTTGGTACCCCACGACATTCGTCAATGATTGAATTCCATGAAATCTTCATCCACATTTTAGCATCATTTACTTTTTGCATTGCATGTGTCTCCCGATTTCTCATACTCGGTTCTCTCACCTTCCAGTTTTGTCACCCTGAGTTCTCGGCACCAATACAACACCAGAGCTCAAACTCGGAAAAGAATGGAGGATCAGGCAAAAGAGATTGATCGCCTTAGCAATGAACTTGAAGACCTTCGAGGGGGTATGGGGCGTATGATGGAATTGTTACATGTCATGAATGCTAAGATGGATACCCAGCCCACTGTTGTTTCTGAGATTACCGGCGTTACTGTGGACCCTCCACCAAGTGTGACCGTAGCAAGGGACCCACCTTATGGTCTTGCTCCAGGTTTTGTGCCTCCTCAAGCCACTGTTCCGATTAATCAACCTGTTCAGCAAGCCGTGCCCTTGTTTTCTGAAGTTTCTAGGGGGGCTCCTATCTTTGCACCACCTGTTGTACACACTCGTGCGCAACCGTACTTCAATGAGACAGTTTTTGATGATCTTGATGAGAATGTTGAGGGTTATGAGAAACATGATAAGCTTCGTGAGGAAGTAAACACTATCGTCCAGAGATTGAAAAAGGTAGAGGGTGATCAAATTTTTGGGACTGCTGCAAGGGATGTTTGTTTGGTCTCAGGTTTGGTTATTCCCCCGAAGTTCAAAACTCCAAACTTCGATCGTTATGAAGGTGCCACCTGTCCTAAGAGTCATTTGATCATGTATTATCGCAAAATGGCTGCCCATGTTGAGAATGATAAACTGATGATTCATTGCTTCCAAGACAGTTTGAAGGGTGCTTCTTCCAAGTGGTATTTAACTTTGGACCAATCCCGCGTTAAGAGCTTTCAAGATTTATCTGACGCTTTCATCAAACACTACAAGTACAATATGGATCTGGCTCCTGACAGAAGACAGTTGCTGAGTATGTCACAAAAGAATTCTGAGTCATTCAAAGAGTATGCTCAAAGGTGGAGAGAGACTGCTTCGCAGGTAGAACCTCCTTTGACCGAGAAAGAGTTAGCTGATTGGTTTGTCGACACGGTCCGTCCAGAATTTTACGAGAGAATGGTGGGTAGTGTGACTTCAAATTTCTCCGACATCGTTGCTGTGGGTGTCAAGATTGAATTGGGTATGAAGAGTGGTAAAATGACAAATAATCATGGCGCTTCTAAGGATCAGCCGAAGAAACCTCCGTATAGCTCCCAGAAAAAGAAGGAGAGTGAGACTAATGCTATATCCTCTGGTAGACCAAGGGAACGCTTTTATCGGCATCCGCAAGGTTATGATCAACCTCAAGGGTACCCAGTCCAATATGCTCAACAACCCTATGTGGCAGCTATTACACCTTCTTTCAATCAACAGGTTCCCATGTATCAACCTATGCAACAACCTCCTGTTTATCCGCCTCCTGTCAACTACCTACAGGCGCCCAACGCTCCTGCTCCTCAACAGCCAGAGAGTCCGGCTCCTCGCCGGAATGTTCCGAATAGAAGAACGTATAAGCCTTGTCCGCCAATTCCGATGACTTTCACCGAGTTGTACCCCTCTTTGGTCAAGCAAGGTCTAATCACTACTCGGGCTTTGGGTCCGCCTCCTAATCCTCTACCCGCCAATTACAACGCCGCCGCTCATTGTTTATTTCATGAGGGTGCGCTTGGTCATGATCTGGAGAATTGTTATGCTCTCAAAAATATTGTCAGAGATTTATTGGAAAAGAAGATTTTGTCATTTGAAGATCCTCAACCAAATGTTAAGAAGAACCCTTTTCCTAACCATGAGAGTGTCAATGCCGTTAGTGCTGATTCAGAGGAAGGTTATGCCCTTGATGTTGAACAGATTAAGACTCCTCTTAAGATGTTCCATTCGAAACTGTTTGAAGCCGGTTTGGTAGATACTTCCCACGTTGCATGCGCAAGTTGTGAAGCCAGTAGCAAAGGTTGTGTGTTGGTTCAGAATGATGTTCAGAGGTTAATTAATGAGGGTGTTTTACAAGTGACAAGCCAAGCCAAGAAAGATGAGGTCGCTGCGGTCGAGCCTGTCTTCCATCAGCCCGAATCAAAGGGTAAGGTACCAGTGTTTAATCTATCAGGAGCAGGCTCCGCCAACCTCGTGTTCGATATACCAAGGTCGTATATCCCTGAAGTGAATCAGCCTAAGCCTATAGTTATTCGAAGACCGAGTCCGTTTCCTTTCAGTGATCCTAAAGCTGTGCCTTGGAAATATGACGTGACGATGATTGACAAGGAGTCCGGGAAGGTTATTCCAAAGGAAGAGGGTAAGGATACTGTGACCAATATCGCAGAGGTAAGCAGGATGACCCGCAGTGGCCGTGTGTATACTCCCCATTCCAGTGAGGTCCCACCTAAGGAAACAGCTAGTATCCCAGTGCCTGCCAAAGACAAAGGTAAAGGAGCCGTCACGAATGACGAAGATGCCGAATTTTTAAGGATCATCAAGAAACGTGACTATAAATTATCGACCAACTTCATCAGACTCCTTCCAAGATTTCGATTTTATCTCTGTTGATGAGTTCACCCGCTCATAGGATGGCCTTGCAGAAGGTTTTGACTCAAGCACATGTGGATCAAGATATCAGCACCAGTCGGTTTGATAGTGTGATTGCCAATTTGACCGCCTGTAACACTCTCAGTTTCAGCAATGAAGAGTTACCGAAGGAGGGTCCGAACCATAATCGTGCTTTACATATATCGGTGAAATGTCAGGAAGACAATTTAGCGAGAGTGCTAGTAGACACCGGGTCTTCTCTGAATGTTCTACCCAAGAGGGTTCTTGATAAGTTGGCTTGTAAAGAGACTGTGTTGAAACCTACTCCTTTGGTCGTCAAGGCTTTCGATGGTTCTCGCCGGTCGGTAATGGGGGAGGTTGAGCTTCCTATCCTGATCGGTCCGCAAATTTTTAATATCACGTTTCAAGTCATGGACATTAATCCCAACTACAGTTGTTTACTCGGAAGGCCGTGGATTCATGCCGCTGGGGCAGTGACCTCAACTTTACATCAGAAGATGAAGTTCGTGATCGATGGAAAGTTGGTTATTATACACGGTGAGGAAGATCTGATGGTCAGTAACCTGTCTTCTTTCCGTTACATCGAGGCCGATGAGAATGCTTTAGAAATCTCCTTTCAAGCACTTGAGATCGCCAATGTTGTTCTGCTAGAAGTCGAAGAGACAGTGGGTCAGGGCAATCCATCTTTTGCATCTCTGAAGAGTACCAAATCAACAATTGACAGGGGCATTCCTGAAGGTTGGGGAGAGGTAATTGATGTCAAGACCAAGACTGATCGCTCTGGGTTGGGTTACAAACCAACTCAGAATGGAGCTGCCACAACTGTCGAAAGGCGTCCGAAGGTTATCCAAGAAGTATTTGTCAGCGGAGGTTTCCAAATCAATGCCATCAGCAACTGTGAAGAAAATGAAGAGCTGAGCAACCTGGTGTTTAAGGGTGATGCAGTTTTGAACAACTGGGAGGCCGTAGAGATCCCTGTTATTTTTCCCTTGTCAAAGTAATTGTTTTTTTTAAGTTTCATTTACATTTTCAAATAAAAATCTGTAGCTCTGCCCAAGGCTATAGGGTCGTTTTTTCGGGCCACCTTTCATTTCTAAAAAGATATTAATAAAAGCATTTTGTTCAATTCCACTTTGGTTCATTTGCGTTTTTCGTTTTCACCTTTAAAAATGAAATTGGCAACCTTTCTTCCAAAAAATAATAATAAATAAAAAAAACAGCATTTCATTCTTACATATCTTCGAGCATTTTAATTAAGTAAGCCTTCCATCATGCAGAGATATCGTAAACCTTGTTGGATCCGATGACCTTACTGACACTCCTGACTGGGATGCACCCATCAATCAAGCTGAGGACGAGGGTGAAGAAGATTTTGAAGTACCCGCTGAACTGACAAGATTGATTGAGTACGAGTACACAGAGCTTCAACCGTATAAAGAGCAGGTGGACTTAATTAATCTCGGTACAGATGAGAGAAAGAAAGAGGTCAAGATTGGTGCAATGCTGGGGACAGAGGTTAGGCCGAGGTTGATTGAGTTGTTAAAAGAGTATGTTGATGTGTTTACGTGGTCGTATCAAGATATGCCGGGCCTAGACACGGATATTGTTGTTCACAAGTTGCCGCTTAAGCCAGATTGTCCGCCTATCAAACAAAAGCTTCGAAGAACGAGACCCGACATGGCTTTGAAGATTCGAGATGAGGTTAAAAAGCAGTTGGATGCAGGTTTCTTGGCAGTCGCGAAATATCCGGATTGGGTTGCCAACATTGTGCCAGTGCCCAAGAAGGACGGTAAGGTCAGGATGTGTGTAGACTACAGGGATCTGAACAAAGCAAGTCCGAAAGACGACTTCCCTCTGCCACATATCGATACACTTGTAGACAATACATCCAATTTTGCGTTGTTCTCATTTATGGATGGGTTCTCTGGCTATAATCAGATCAAGATGGATCCCGACGATCGAGAGAAGACTACTTTCATTACTCCTTGGGGAACCTTCTGCTACAAAGTCATGCCCTTCGGTTTAAAGAATGCAGGGGCAACTTACCAACGTGCTATGACCACTCTTTTTCATGATATGATGCACAAAGAAATTGAGGTGTATGTGGACGATATGATAGCCAAATCTCAGAGTGAAGAGGAGCATTTAGACCATTTGGTGAAGCTGTTTGAACGACTCAGGAAATATCAGTTGAAATTGAATCCTGCCAAATGTACCTTCGGTGTCAGATCCGGAAAATTGCTTGGTTTCATTGTTAGCCAGCGAGGGATTGAGGTGGATCCTGACAAAGTCCGAGCCATTCGGGATATGCCGGCTCCGCGAACCGAGACGCAAGTTAGAGGTTTTCTGGGACGTCTGAATTATATTTCTAGGTTTATCTTTAATATGACCGCTACTTGTGAGCCGATATTCAAGTTACTTTGCAAGGGGCAGATAGTTGAGTGGAACCCTGATTGTCAGAAAGCGTTTGAGAAGATTAAGGGTTATTTGCAAGATCCCCCTATTCTGATTCCTCCCGTACCTGGAAGACCTTTGTTTATGTACCTTACCGTTCTCGAGAAGACTATGGGTTGTGTGCTTGGACAACATGATGAGACTGGGAAAAAGGAACATGCAATTTATTACCTGAGCAAGAAGTTTACCGATTGCGAAAAACAGATACTCACCATTAGAGAAAACTTGTTGTGCATTGGCATGGGCCGCTAAGCGCCTTCGGCAATATATGGTCTGTCATACCACATTGTTGATTTCTAAAATGGATCCGATCAAGTATATTTTCGAAAAACCTGCTCAAACCGGGAGGCTAGCCCGTTGGCACATGTTGTTATCCGAATATGACATCCAATATGTACCCCAGAAGGCGATTAAGGGTAGTATCTTATCTGATTACCTTGCAGACCAGCCAGTTGAAGATTATGAACCTCTTAAGCTCGATTTTCCCGATGAGGATATTTTGTTGATTAAAAGAGATTGTGAAGAGCCAGATCCGAGCGAAGGTCCAGAACCAGGTCTTTGGTGGAAGATGATGTTTGATGGTTCCTCAAATTTCAATGGGCATGGTATAGGCGCCGTTTTGATGAACCCAAAGGGTGGATTCACTCCATTTACAGCAAGATTGGACTTTGAGTGCACTAATAACGTCGCAGAATATGAAGCATGTATCCTCGGCCTCGAAGCAGCGATTCACCTCCGAATCAAACTTCTTAAAGTAAGTGGTGACTCAGCTTTAGTTATTTACCAAGTACAAGGCAAATGGGAAACGAAGAATGAGAAGCTGATCCCTTATAAGGACTACATTATTGAGCTGATCAAGCATTTCGACGAGATAGAGTTCGAGCATGTTCCTAGATCCGAGAATCACGTAGCTGATGCTTTAGCCATGTTAGCATCCATGTGGAAAGTTAAGTTCGTTAATGAAGCACCTCTTATCCATATTGAGCGCAAGGTTGAGCCCGCTTATTGTCAGACGGTCGAAGAAGTTGAGGTGGATGAAAAGCCTTGGTTTCATGATATCAAGAACTATCTCGTCAAGCAGGAATATCCCGATGGTGCTACTGGTCTGGACAAAAAGACACTGAGAAGACTGGCGTCCAAATTCTTTATCAGTAATGGTGTGTTATACAAGAGAAATCACGACATGGTCCTGCTCAGATGTGTTGATAAACGGGAAGCGGACATGTTACTGCAGGAAATTCATGAGGGGACCTTCGGAACCCATGCCAATGGTTATGCTATGTCCAAGAAGATGTTAAGGGCTGGGTATTACTGGTTAACCATGGAAGCCGACTGCATCCAATATGCTAGGAAATGCCATAAGTGCCAAATCTATGCTGATAAAATGCACGTACCTCCGTCACCGTTGAATGTTTTGTCTTCACCATGGCCGTTCTCTATGTGGGGCATTGACATGATTGGGGCAATCGAGCCGAAGGCTTCTAACGGTCATCGTTTTATTCTCGTTGCTATTGATTATTTCACCAAGTGGGTAGAGGCTGCCTCCTACACCAACGTGACCAAGCAAGTGGTTGCCCGATTCATCAGGAAAGAGATCATCTGCCGCTATGGAATCCCAAGCCGGATAATAACTGACAATGGCACCAATCTGAATAATAAGACTATGAAAGAGTTGTGTGATAGCTTCAGGATCACTCACCATAACTCTTCTCCGTACCGTCCTAAGATGAATGGGGCCGTTGAAGCTGCGAATAAGAATATCAAGAAGATCCTGCAAAAGATGGTTGTGACTTACAAAGATTGGCATGAGATGTTACCGTTTGCTTTGCATGGATACAGAACCTCAGTAAGAAGTTCGACAGGGGCAACACCTTTCTCATTGGTGTATGGAATGGACGCCGTGCTCCCCATCGAAGTAGAGATACCTTCTTTAAGAGTGTTAATGGAAGCTGAACTTGAGGAAGCTGAGTGGGTTCAGGACAGATTGGATCAGTTGAATCTCATTGACGAGAAGCGCTTGACAGCCATGTGCCATGGGCAATTATATCAGAAACGGATGAAGAGAGCGTTTGATAAGAAGATCCGTATCCGTGAGTTCCGTCAAGGAGAGCTCGTACTCAAAAAGATCTTGCCAGTACACAAAGATATGCGTGGAAAGTGGATGCCCAATTATGAAGGCCCATTCGTTGTAAAGACTGTCTTCTCCGGAGGGTCTCTAATACTTACGACAATGGACGGTGAAGAACTAGCACATCCCGTAAATTCTGATGCAGTCCGAAAATATTATGCCTAAAAACCCGCTAAGTCGAAAACCTGCAAAAGGCGACTTAGGCAAAAGTAAGGGTTGAAAAAAAATATATATAATAACAAAAGCTCGCTAAGGTGAAAACCCGAAAGGGCGGCTTAGGCAAAAAAGAGCGTCCCGGTGGATTGAAAACTCGAAAGGGCGGTCCAGGCAAAAGTTAGGGACAAAGGCATTTCATTGCATCAGAAGACACTGTTTATCTCAAACACACTTTCCGCATGAGAGCCATGTTTCAGTTCTTTCATCCTTGCCCAAAGCAGGATTCTGGATTAGTCTTAGTTATTAGTGGCAGTAGGTGTCATTGGATTCGATGTAACTTTTCCCATGTTGCCAATTTTAAAACATAATCATCTGTGGAGCTATGCCTTCAGCGAGCTACCGCCCTTTAAATAAAAGAAACCATCTCGTTACTCACATTCTTTGGTGCATTGCTCTTTGCTTTCTATTTGTTATGCAAAATGCTTTTATTCCTAAAATTTGAAAATGAAAGGTGCATTGTAGATTTTTCAAAACTGTTTTTCAAAAACAAAACAAATTTGAAATGTAATAAATTACTTTGACTAGTGGAAATTCCGAAAGGATCTCTTCATTCCCCGGAAATATCATTATTGCAGAAACGCTTTCTAAACCATTGCCTCATCATAGTCCCCAGAGAGACTATAAGCTGACAACCTTTTTCTTGGGAAACTCAAAAGTGTTCCTCAGGTTTTCTTCTCCCCAGGTGAAGACATGGTACTGTGCACTCAAGCAGATTACTTTCTCTCCAGAGAATTCAGAACTCTAAAACCAGACTTGGTTCCACCATGGATCTTTCTTACCCATGATTGACGTATTGGTTGCAGAGAACGCAGGGTATCTCCGTCGAGATGTTTATTTCGTCTCTCGTCCTGTCTCTAGTCTGTTTCGTCAGCATACGCAAGGGCATAAGCATCACATGCCTATTTCGTTATATATTCATTACATATTCATCACATATTCATTACATATTCATTACATACTCATTACATACCCATTTCATAACCATTAACATACATAAACATTAACATACATAGACATTAACATACATTCACATTAACATATGCATTAGCATTCACAGGTTCATTGCGTTTCACCGTCATTGGTTGTTATCGCCGAGTAATTGGGTTTGTCCATTCTCTTCAAATAGATTGTCAGCCCTAAGCATAAAATACTTACTTGTTTCCAGTTTCCCCACGGAGCTCGATCCTCGTGGATGACGGTTACTTCAGCTATCTTTCCTTACCAGGATAAGATATTTACCCTTCGAGATCGTTTCCCTCGATGGAGTCTTGATTACCAGTATTCTTTCTAGCTCGATCCTAGATTGAATCTCAGTTTTGTCGGTCGTCGATCCCAACCGGACGTGCATTTATTTTGCACCATCTAAAGATTTTCACCATACCACGACAGATACGCGACTATCTTGCTTGAGAAGTTTATCACTGTACCCGGACGTGCATTTATTTTGCACTATCTTTCAAGAAAATCAACCACAATCCTTTACAGATACACGCCAGTTCGCGCCTGGAAAATATATCAGTACAACACTTTGCAATCCTACATGTTACAACCCTTTACACTTTACATCTTACAGCATCAACATATGACATCTCTCGCCTGAGAAGTCGATCCTATCCTCGTTACGACTCGCAGCAAATGGCCATCTCCATGGAGCAGTTGGGCTTCCATTTATCTGCCGTCTTGAGGTACGAACCAATTCGTATTCAGGAGAGCACGATCTTGAGTTACGGGAAGGTTTGAGCGAAATCATATTCAGGAGAGCACGATTCTGAGTTATGAAGAAGTTCATTTATCCTTTAGTAAAAGAAGGAGCGGAATCATATTCAGGAGAGCACGATTCTGAGTTATGAGGAAGTTCAGTTGGCCGTTTTTCAGGAGAGCACGATTCTGAAGAATGAAGAAATTTCAGGAGCGAAATCATATTCAGGAGAGCACGATTCTGAGTTGTGAGGAAGTTCGATTATCCAGTTTCATATTCAGGAGAGCACGATTCTGAAATATGAGTATATTCAGTCATCCAGTTTCATATTCAGGAGATCACGATTCTGAAATATGAAAAAATCCAGTCAGCCAGTTTCATATTCAGGAGAGCACGATTCTGAAGTATGAAGATTTTCATTTACCCTTTTATCCGAATCATATTCAGGAGAGCACGATTCTGAAGTATGAGGAAGTTCAGTTTACCCTTTTCATGTTCAGGAGAGCACGATCTTGAAGCATGGAGAAGTTTATTTATCCTTCAGTAAGAGAAGAATCAGAATCGCATTCCAGGCGCCGACCTTAAATGCGAGAAGATTTATTTATCAGATAAGCAGCAGCCTCTTTATTTGAGTGCTTATCCGTTTTGGCACATAAGTCCCTTCCAACGATAAGTGACAGCTCTCCCTCGAGAAGCTTATTAGGGCATTTCCTATTAAAATCCATTTATTTTGGGCATACGGTCGGTCTTTACCCTGTATATTTGATACGGATTTCCAAAAAGTCCGTTCGATCCTGTCGCGAGGGGTAGTTTACAGAAGCTTGGATGTTATTCTTTGCTCAATGCTCCAGCATTCTGTAATCGACCTTACAATCGTACGTGGTCCAGTTTTATTTTTAGATTCCCCAGTGGAGGCCGTCTCATAGGTACCATCTCCATTGGAGGATCTCGTTCCTTTTCTAAAAGTGACAATTGGTCATTCACACCAGTTGACTATCATTTTTTTTAGAATTCCCCAGTGTTGTACTGTGTCTCAGCGCGTCATTTTCCCCAGTGTGTTTCTTCTCGTGGCGTCTGTCCCGGTGTCGTCATGTTTGTCAGCATTTTCACATTCATTATTCCAGCATACGCAGCATATCATATTCATGGCATCATCTGCATTAAGTCATTCCAGTTTTGTCCATAGCATCGCATATCGTCGCATATAAGGGCAAAATTTTCGGTTATCTATATTTAAATCTCTCCACCACGATTCCTCGAGTCTCTGTCACTCAAATCATCCGGTGTAGTTATTTAAATAGGGGCAACTGTAATACCCCAAATTTTACCCTTATATTTAGTCAGTCATTTCGCATATCATATCATCTGCGCATTTGCTAACCACTAACAAGACCTGAAGGTGTTTGTTTTGCAGGAAATACCCCAGGGGCGTTTTGGTCATTTTGAAGCATAATTCGTAATTTTGGGCCTAATGAGGTTTTATTCCTAAGGCGTTTATTTACATGGGTTTGATTATGTTAAGATATCAATTTGGGTTGGAAAATCTGATCTGTGGAGTAGGGTTTAACAAGAAATCATTTTTCTTTCTTCCAGAGGGAAAACGGTGAAAACTTCGACTGATTAATGGAACTTATTCATGCAATGGTTGGATCGAATTAATTCCAGGATATTTGACTAGTGAGATTTAATCGGATGTTGAGGTGTTTGCAAATTAAAACATAGAGAAGCAATTGGAAATGATTTTAATAGAATATGTGAATTTTATTCATAATATTTTATTATCATTATTACAAGTTTGCAAAGTGAATCACCAAGAAGAAATGATTTGGATAAAAAAATGTTATTTATTCATAATATTTTTTTTTGTTACAAGTTACAAGGAATTACATTAAAGTTCTAAGGAATTACATTAAAATATCTATCCTAAATCCTAAGAACGTCTAAGTGTCTTCATGTTGTCTTTAAGCTTCGCCGCAAATCTCGACTAACCTGCACATCAAAGCAAAACAAGCAATATAGAAAATGTTAGAGGTTTTGACACTCTCAGAACAGTGTCATCATCGAGTGCCGGGAGGGTACGACTAAAGCCGCATCCTACTCCCGTTACCAATCTGAGCCATCGGCGTCAGATCAGGTAGTTATTGTTCTTATCATAAGGGACTGTCGAGAGATGAAGAGTAAAAAGAAGTTTCGGGTCGAAATGGATTTTGCCGAAGGATTGCTTCGAAACCAGTACGTAAATGCCATCCATCAAGTAAATATTGTAGCAACTATCAAGCAAATCTGTAAGGCCAATTGGAGGCTGGAAGTGCACGAAGTTAGCAAGAAATATTATCCAACACAGAGGCTCAGTTGAGGACAACATCATAGTCTCTTCTCGCACAACAAACAGCACAAGTTATCCAACCCTGAAATACACAAAACAACATCAGCAACCCCAATTTCATAGCAGAGTTTAAAACAGTTCAGTTCAGGAAACAGCAAGAACCGAATTCAGCTCGCATTCATAAAACAAATGAGCTAACTGCACAAAGAAAACTGGATTACAGAACGAGACAGTGGAAGTTGTTTCGATTAAAATCATGATGGGCCAATGTCGACAATCAAAATATCAGAAAGACTATGGAGTCATCAAATCACACCTGCAAGTGAGGTTGTAAGAATAAGCAGATAAGTGCCCATAATCACGGTGATGTGTTAGTTCAGTTGGGATCCCAGATGTGCAAAGCGCATTGCACAAACAAGTCACAAGCTCGGTTCAACAAGAAAACCAAAGCATAAGCAGTTCATAAAAAAGAAGGGATGTTTAACAAAGTCAAGCTGTATCAGTTATGACAAATTCAATCCAACAGGCGAAGCTCAGCCACCACAGGAACAACGAAATCAAATCAGTTCGAATTGCAGGTCACAAAAGAAACATGATGTAAGTCATAAGAATAAACCATAGCAGAAACCATAA
>CAWUDS030007202.1:0-24780 GCA_963859935.3 Lathyrus sativus
TAGTAAACACTAATTTAGGACAATCAGAAACTGAGCGATTATTAGAAGTCCTAAGGAGATACCCAACTGCGTTAGGCTATAATATAAGCGATCTAAAAGGCATAAGTCCCTCCATCTGTATGCACCGTATCATGCTGGAGGAAGACTGCAAAACTTCAAGAGAACATCAGAGAAGGATAAACCCGATCCTAAGCACTGTAGTCAAAGACGAGGTGAAAAAGCTACTAGATGCAGGAATCATATACTCAATCTCCGACAGCCAATGGGTCAGCCCAGTACACGTAGTACCCAAGAAAGGAGGTGTTACTGTAGTGAAGAATGCGAAAGGCGAATCGATAACCCAAAGAGTTGTGACCGAAAACAGGATGTGTATCGACTACAGAAAACTGAACAAGGCGACTCGGAAAGATCACTTCCCTTTACCATTCATAGACCAAATATTAGAGAGACTAGCGAAACATTCGTACTTCTGCTACCTAGATGGTTATTCGGGATTCTTTCAAATCCCTATTCACCCCGATGACCAGGAAAAGACAACATTCACCTGTCCTTATGGTACTTTTGCCTACCGCCGAATGCCGTTCGGACTATGCAATGCTCCCGCAACCTTTCAAAGATGCACGATGGCAATCTTCGCAGATTTCATAGATGACATCATGGAAGTGTTCATGGATGACTTCTCTGTATGCGAACAAAGCTTCGAAAGCTGCCTGTCAAACTTAGAAATGGTACTCAAAAGATGCGCCAAAGTGAACCTTGTCCTTAATTGGGAAAAATGCCATTTCATGGTCCGACAAGGCATTGTTTTAGGACACGTCATCTCTGAAAAGGGGATCGAAGTTGACAAAGCTAAAATAGAGATCATAAAGGATCTCCAACCTCCGAAAACCGTACGAGAAATACGAAGCTTCTTAGGATACGCTGGATTCTACCGAAGATTCATAAAGGATTTCTCGAAAATCACAAAACCTCTTATAGGTTTGTTAATGAAAGATGCTGAGTTCATCTTCGACAAAGAATGCTTAGAGGCATTCGAAACTCTAAAGTTTGCACTTATCACCGCACCAATCATGCAACCCCCAGATTGGCGACTACCATTCGAAATCATGTGCGATGCGAGTGATTATGATGTAGGCGCAGTTCTAGGACAAAGGAAGGATAAGAAGCTTCACGCTATCTACTACGCCAGTAGAACATTAGACCCTGCCCAAATGAACTACGCCACAACAAAAAAGGAACTCTTAGCAGTCGTGTTCGCTCTTGACAAATTTCGTTCCTACTTGGTAGGAGCCAAAATAATCATATACACAGACCACGCTGCCATTAGGTACCTAATAAACAAAAAGGACGCCAAACCCAGATTATTGAGATGGATCTTATTATTACAAGAGTTCGACTTAGAAATTAAAGATAAGAAGGGGACCGAGAACGTAGTTGTAGATCACTTATCCCGTATAGAGGGCATAAAACAAGAACCAGTGCCTATAAACGACGATTTCCCCTACGAACGTCTGATAGCCAAATTGGAAAGCGATATGTCTAACTCTATTTCGGAAGAACCGAAACTGGAAAAAGCCGTGGAAGCTGTCTACGCCCAAGCCACTTTGCCGTGGTTTGCCGACATCGTTAATTACCTAGCCGCAGGCGTGCTTCCACCGGACCTGACTTATCAACAAAAGAAGAAATTCTTCCATGACTTAAAGCACTACTACTGGGACGAACCTCTACTCTTCAGACGAGGCGCCGACAACTTATACCGTCGTTGTGTCCCAGAGGAAGAAATAGAGGACATCATCACCCAATACCATTCAGCACCATATGGTGGTCATGCTAGCACCTCGAAGACGTGCGCTAAAATTCTACAATCTGGCCTATTTTGGCCTAGTCTCTGGAAGGACGTCCATATCGCTGTACTAAAATGCGACCGGTGCCAACGCACTGGCAACATCTCACGACGCGATGAAATGCCGTAGAGAGGAATTTTGGAAGTAGAAATCTTTGACGTCTGGGGAATCGACTTCATGGGACCTTTCCCATCTTCTTTTGGAAATAAATATATACTCGTCGCTGTCGACTATGTATCGAAATGGATAGAGGTCGTTGCCGCTCCAACAAATGACACGCGAGTAGTCGTTAAACTCTTTAAAAACGTAATCTTTCCAAGATTCGGTGTGCCCAGGCTCGTCATTAGTGACGGTGGTTCGCATTTCATATCGCGAATCTTTGATAAACTCCTCTCCAAATACGGAGTCAAACACCGCGTAGCCACACCGTATCATCCACAAACTAGTGGACAAGTGGAGGTTTCAAACAGAGAAATAAATCAAATTTTAGAAAAGACTGTCGCAACCTCCAGGAAAGATTGGTCCTCAAAGCTGAACGAAGCTTTATGGGCCTATAGGACTGCCTTTAAGACACCGATAGGCACCACACCATTCAAACTAGTCTACGGAAAATCATGCCACCTGCCGGTAGAGTTAGAGCATAAAGCCTTCTGGGCTATTAAGACACTAAACTTCAACTACACTGCGGCAGGCGAAAAGCGAATCTTGAACCTTCATGAATTGGAAGAGCTAAGATTAGACGCGTACGAGAATGCACGCATCTACAAAGAAAGGACCAAGAAATGGCATGATAAACGTTCAATCCGGAAGCAATTCAGAGTGGGAGACATCGTGTTCCTATTCAACTCCAGATTGAAACTATTCCCTGGAAAACTAAAATCTAGGTGGTCTGGACTTTTTGAGGTCACCAAAGTCCTTAAGAGTGGAGCTGTTGAAGTCAAGAGTCAAATCAACGCACCGTTTATAGTAAACGGACAGCGTTTGAAACATTATAATCAAAGTGAGCACAGCGACCACATGAGCAATATGAAATTGCTCGAGCTTCCCGAATAGCTTATATCCAAGCTATCGTCAGGCTTCTGACGTTAAAGACAACGCTGATTGGGAGGCAACCCAAAGTTTTCCATATTTTCCTTCTAAATTTATTAAAACTATTCCTTTTATTAACTTATAATTTCTATAAATTTCTATTATCTTATTTTCCAATATTTATATTTATTTTATATTTTTCTCTTTTATCACTTTTTATTTCTTAAAACTATGATTTGAGTGAATGTGATTTTTTTCCAGGATTTTAAAAGTCATTCTACTTTTCTTCCGTTTTATCCGACTAACGAGTATGGCCGACATCGACGTTACGACTGTTGTGTTTAGAGGACGAGCTCATCAGGCCAGATTCGAGGCACTGACTCAAAGAAACTTTGCTTCGACCCTGTACTACGATACACCAACCATGGACAAGCTAGGAATCCAGGATAGCATTCAGTACTTATTTTACCAATTAGGCTGGGATCTATACTTTCTTCGTCTTTTTTTGGTTTTTTTTCCTATTTTTTATTGGCTCTGTTAATGGGAGAAGTAGTTTGAAGGTTATTGCAGTTGTGGGGGTTTTGTGGTTGGAAAAATGAAGAAGGAGGTGGGTTAAGGTAACGGCAGAAGGTTTGTTCTAAATGAAGAGGGAGATAAAGTTTGGTTCAGGAGGATTGTTGATGATTGGGTTTATTGAAGAAGGTTGAAGACATATTGGAGCGAGAAGGAGGGTTTATCAGGGTCTCTTTTTTTACTGAGAGCTCCCCTTTTTAGAGTGAATAACCAGTGTTTTTGTAGGGATTTATGAGGGTATAATGGAGAGAAGAATTGAGAGGGGATTTTGGGAATCTTGATGAGCTGTGCAAAAACGGTTTTATTGCTGCATTTGTGATTCGGTGGGGTATCTGTGTACTGTACAGGTCGAAATTGTTTGTAAATTGGTTTGTTGCAGATATTTGTGGGGATGTAATTGTGTACTAGCTGCGGTTTTTTTTACTCATATACCCCAATTTGAAATTAAAAATCCCATAATACCCCACCCTAAAAAATATTTACGAATCTACCCCACTTTCAGTGTGGTTCGTCCATTCAATTGACAAACTTATGAAAAAAATTTAGTCCAAGCGCATCCATCCAATGGACGAGCATGTGAAAGACCAATTTTTTTATTCTGTTTTATTTGAATTAATGATTTACTAATTAATAATTTATTATAAATAATAATTCATATTTTATAAGTTACTATAAATACTATAAACAAAATATATTTCACTTATCTCAAGTTATTTATAGTATTTAAAAATATCATAAATAATAATTAGTATTTTATAATATTTTATTGTATTTAGTATTTAAAAATACCATAAATAATAATTAGTTTAAATACCATAAATAATTTGAGATTAGTATTTTTTCTGTTTTATTTAAATTAATGATTTACTAATTAATAATTTACTATAAATAAGAATTCATATTTTATAAGTTACTATAAATACTATAAACAAAATACATTTCACTTATCTCAAGTTATTTATAGTATTTAAAAATACCATAAATAATACTAATTATTAATTTTTAAAAGATTATATTAAAAGTCTAATAATTGGTATTATCTTAAATATAATAATTATCTTAAATACCAATTATTTAAAAATTAATAATTGGTATTATATTAAACATATGTATACTATAAACAAAATACATTTCACTTATAAAATACTATAAATAACTTATAAATACCATAAATAATAATTAGTATTTTTAAATACTATAAATAACTTGAGATAAGTGAAATATATTTTGTTTATAGTATTTATAGTAACTTATAAAATATGAATTATTATTTATAATAAATTATTAATTAATATAATAATTATCTTAAATACCAATTATTTAAAAATTAATAATTGGTATTATATTAAACATATGTATACTATAAACAAAATATATTTCACTTATAAAATACTATAAATAACTTATAAATACCATAAATAATAATTAGTATTTTTAAATATTATAAATAACTTGAGATAAGTGAAATATATTTTGTTTATAGTATTTATAGTAACTTATAAAATATGAATTATTATTTATAATAAATTATTAATTAGTAAATTATTAATTCAAATAAAATAGAAAAAAAATTGATCTTTCACATGCTCATTCATTGGATGGACGAGCACACTCTTGGAACAAACTCTCAAGATTAGTTCGTCAACTGAATGGACGAACCCACACTGAAAGTGGGGTAAGAATTCGTAAATAATTTCAATTGGGGCAGATGAGTGAAAAAACCACTAGTTGCGTGTAATAAGGATGGGATTATGTACGTATTATGCGAGAATTATGGTTCCGCGATGGCTATGCGTGATGTGTTTTCAGCGAAATCACTCTTGCAAGATCTGCGCGACAGTTTTTGGTGTTATTTGCATGTTAATGTTTTGGTGCGCAATTTGTGGGGTTGGTTTGATTTGCAGATCGATACATGAGATGGAGGTTTTATGATTACGTCACAGTTCGGTTATTTGGAATTGTGAGAAAACTTGGGTGTTGCTGATATTCATATTAGAAAGCTTGTGTCCGTTATTTTTGTCATTCATAAAGGAATGATGCAGGTATGATAATCTGGTTTTAGTGTGATTGTTGGAAAATCATGGTATTGCCTCACTTCGCAAATTCATCAGACGTCGTGTTGTCATGGTTGGGTTTAAAAGAAAAGAGTATGAGGTGCCCCATGGTTTGTGAGACGGTGGTTCAAGATTGGATGTGTGGTCATCAATTACTTGGAAATGTAATTATGGATTCTTATGCCCAAATATTTTTGTATAATAGCAGGACCTTGTTGTAATCCATGAGTTAATTTTGTTTTTTTATCTTCTTTATGTTAACTTTCATTAACTTTGTGAAAAGAAAAAAAATGGTCTTACCTTAAATTTGTGGCAATGGGCCTCTAATTGCAATAATGTATTTTGATTTGCCCTTGTTGTAACATGCAAATAAAATTCTAATGCCCTTGTTATAAATAATGACACTTTGATCAAGACATTATTTTTTTATTTTGGTATTTTGTAAAAACAACATGAACCCGGGGCCCATTGAATTGTAGTTGAATTTGCACTTGGATTTGGACCCCCATCTTGCAACTTGAACCATGTTTGGAAAGTTTGTTTATGTGAAACCTTGAACTATTGATTATTGATTTTATCACTTGCACTAATAAAATATCCTTTCCACCATGAAACGAACAAGCAACAAGAATGCATTGGAATACCATGTCACGTGGATTTCAGCATATCATACAAAACCTTGATTCAAATGAACTAATAATTGATGGGGCACTCGTCTTGTCAAAGCCTAATAATCTGATCCATACACATATGATATGAATCCTCGATTTGGGAAGCACAAGCTCCATATAATTCTCCATTGAACTCAGCACAACTTGACATCTTGATCCACACATAACCCATCTGAATTGGCACATGAACTCTAAGCTGTCACCTCAAATACACACCATTTGAATTGCACACTGTAATCTTGATTAATCGAAACGACACATGTCTGACCAATATTAGGTCAGACTCAACTAATTTTCAATTCTTCCGAACTCACATATATACGTGTTGGATGCCTTAGATGAATTTGCAACAACTTGATCTTAGAAACTGAAAGCCTGAAGTGACATGTATTTTGATTTTGAATAGCAGTTAATGGGCGGATAGACAGAATGGAACTTGTACAGAGGTAGGACAAATTTGGGGTATGACAAAGGGATCAAGAGATTAGGGCTCTAAAGGATCCTAAAGAGAAGAAAGGGGGAAAATCAATTAATCAAAACAAGGTTTCGATTAATCAATCAAAAGGGAATGACCAAGCCAATAATTTTTCAAGTGAGTCGAAAGATCATCAAAGGGAGTGTGTGAGGTAATGATTAAACAAAAAATAAGTTCATTTAAATGAAGAACAAATTTAATACAATCAAGAAGAAAGTGCAAGGCAGCATCAAACATCAATTAGCATGCATCACTAATAATGTTATCATGTGACAAAAGAGTGCAAGAATGATCATGATCATATAAGTGTCGAAAATGAAAATAATTAAGAATCGATAAATCTTGCATTGAAATTTAGCATACATGCTTCAAATAGAGGTTATACAGCTCATAAAACATCCCTAAATATCAAGCATATCAAGGCATGGAAGTTAAATGAGGAAAGAAAACCAAACAAGCATGAAAAAGTCCAAAAATGACATTTTGGTTAAGTGTTAATCGATTAACCATTTGCTAGTGCAAAATGGTTAATCGATTTACCTTTGAAAAAACAACATATTTTTGCTGAAAAACGGAGAGAATTGTGAAAATGGTTGAAGCTTTATTGCAACAAAGCCAAGGTTCCTTTATATATAATGGAAGTTTGGAGTTGCTAGGTTTAGAATGTGCTTTGGAGTTTGCTTTAGAACTAGCCTTGGAGTTAGTTGCACTTAACCATCTAAGTCGAAAGTTGACGCGGTTAATTAATTAGTTAACTCAGTGGAGCAATCCCAATGCAAGTCCAAATCAAACCGTTCTCATGCTTGCAAATGAAGTTACATGGTGGTCTTGATTGGAAATGATGTATTGTAGCAAATGCCTTGAAGTGTTTTGAAATGTCTTGAAATGTCTAGAGATGTATAAAATGTTCCTCACAATGCTAGAACCAAGTGAACCCCAAAAATAGAGGAAAAGTTGTTGTCATAAAAATGCAGCAGAATCTGCCAAATTACAAGGGTTAATTAATTAACCATTTTCACTAGCAAATGGTTAATCGATTAACCAAGCCAAAACTTGCCCGATTTGTTTTAAAAAAAAGGTGTTATTGCCATGGTTCCAATTTCCGAGCTTTTACTTTGATGAACAGCGTTGCGGTGAGAATAAGATAACAAGCTATTGATTAACTTGAATCACAAATCATGAAGTTCACCACCGAGCTTTGATTTATCCAAAGGAAAGGGCAAAGATTGAAGAAAACCTTACGTGCGTTATATAACAACACAACTAAGAGATCTAAGGTTCGTGGGTTGGTTATACCTAGGGAAGGTGTTAGCATCCTAATTATCTGTAGTACTCTACAGGAACCTCTTGTTAGTATTTGTGTTATACTAAAGTGCGCTTTCTAAAGGGACTGTGCTAAGGTAAAGATATAAAGCATATATAAAGTATGTACAAAGTATGTTCGCCAAGACATCGCATCTCGTGCCTACGTATCCTGTCAGAAATGGAATTAGAGCAACCGTAGTTCCCCTCAATAGGAGTGATGAACTCTTGACTGTGGTAAAGGTTCCAAAGGGAAGTAAATGTCTATGGTGAGACACCTACATAGAGTGCGGCGATTCTAAACTAAGGTTAAGTTAGCAAGGAAGCAAATTTCCATGGCAGGACGACTAAATAGAGCACGACGACTCCAAATACTATGGCAAAGGTAAACAAGGGGAATATCTACGGCGGGAACGACTACCTGGAGCAGAGCGACTCCAATCCTAAGTTGCAAATGTTAACAGTAAGTTAGTTGTAAGTGAGCTCGCCAAGAAATCACATCTTGTGCTTACGTATTCTCATAGATAAATGAGAAATAAGAGCGTTCGTAGTTTTCCTCAATAAGGGTGAGGAACTCTTGATTGTGGTCAAGGTTCCAAAGGGAAAGTAAATGTCTGCGGTGAGACACCTATATAGCGTGCGACGACTCTAAACTTAAGGCTAGGTTACACAAGAAAGTAGATGTCCATGGTAGAACAACCTACACAGAGTACGATGACTCTAATCCTAAGGCTAGGATGAAGAGTAAGGACCTAAAGTTAGGCTAAGTATGACATGGAAGTTAACAAGTATGATCCTTTCCTTTGGAATGTTAGGGAAACAACAACAGGGAGCCAAGATGAAGCTTTAAGCATGGATATAACAAACTCAAAATAGAATCAAACAAAAGAGCAATATTGACATGAATTAGATGAATGATAATGATCACAAAATAAAATAAAACACGAGAATGTTCAAGAATAGGAATTGAAATAAAAAATCAAAATAGAAAGAAAGCCAAGACTCTATGTAACACCCCAAATCTAAACTTGCGGATAACAGGAAAAACAACAATTCATATAGCAAACAAAGGCGCAGCAGCGCAAACATTGACTGCATGACGGTCGTCATGAGCCTGTGACGGTCGTCACACACGGACAAAATTCCTCATATCAGAGATGTTACACTTCAACCTGACAGACAACAATCATTATGCAACAACTTGCAAATATCATACATAGCACGGAATTGGATGAACAATCACCAATGTATTAATTAACCATTTAATCATAAAACAACTCGTCATTACTTCCGGTGGAAGTTCGATAAAGTATACAACATATTCTCTTAAAACAATTTAATAAAAACATCGTAACAAGTTCAATCAACAATAACATAGACTAAAATAATAACAGCAATCGTCCATCCCCCCAAGAGTGCTACGTATCAGAGCGACCAACGACACCTTAACGGGAACTACGCTCTATTCCTGACTACTTGCAAATTACCACCAGAGGAGGGTAACATACAACGGAAAAGGGTGAGATATCAACATAAAGCATGATAGAAAACATGCCGGAAACTCATCACAGCATTATAGGTTTCAAAATCATAAACATCATCGACAACAACTGCGAGTAATCCATATCTCACATAAACAACATTAACATACAACTAGCGTAATTATGCGACTCCATGCAACTCAACAATGCGACTCAACTGTGCACATGCATGTGGTACCATTTAGGAGCCAACACTCCAAAACTCGGGATAGGAGCCAACACCCCAAACCCATCTAGGAGCCAACACTCCAAAACTCGGGACAGGGCCAACACCCCGAACCCATCTAGGAGCCAACACTCCAAATAACGCCAATACAGGCACAACCGTCGCCAATCCAGGCCAAATGCTATGCCATGAAATGCATCTATTATGGACTACAACACAACCATAGCAACCATATAACAAGGCATTACGCCTACAAACCATAATGTCCATAACAGAGCATCATAACATCATACCACTCATACAACCATCACTTTCTACCCGTTCACATATGGGAACAATAACAACATAATTTCAACATTTACAACTGTTCATGTAAAGGAACATTACAACATCGTACCAACAAATAGGAACTCAAAGTCTTCATACAAAACGGCTATTCCTATACAGGTATAACATCAACATCAGTTCAACAATTAAGGATTCAGCATCTTATCATAATAACAACATTACGGCATTTTCTTACATAATTAATTACAAATCAATCACAACCAAGTAACTGTCCTTTTTGGCCCATTAGGGAAAACCATTAGAGCGTTGTACGAATAACCGTATAGCATATTCGTCCTACGTATTTTCCCATAAGGAAAACCTTAGAGCATCGCACTATTAACTACATAACACATTTATTCCTACATAGAAATCTTGTCCCATTAGGGTAACCTTTTCCTTAACATTTATCGATTGACGAAAACTATACCTATGACTCGTTCCCCACATGAATTCGATCATACCCACAGTTATAGAATTGAACCCCACCCTTACCTTAGAATTGAGGTCAATTCCACACTCTCCGATTCCGCTTCCTCTCTACGGTGACTTTTCTGCAGAAATCCTCCAAATTCGCCGGTGATTGATTCTTTGCTCTCAACTTTCCTCAATGCGTAACTTCTCTTTTCAGCCTTTCTTTTCCCCAAATGGTGTAATTGAGGGTAAAAGAGTCTACGGGAATGTATTTTTGCTACCCACTCTCAGCCACGTCCAAATTCTGCATTTAACTGAATTTCGTTACTATGACGGTCGTGGCAAGTCCATGATGAGCGTCACGGTTGTGACGGTCGTGGCAAGTCCATGACGATCGTCATATCAGAAAAATTCAATTTTTTTCTAGATAGAACATCTCTTTAGCTTTCCAACGCTTTGAACAGGGGTCAAATCCGACTTACGGATCAAGAGATATGATTTTTTGAAGTTTCCTAAAACCGCTACGGAATTTTACACTTTTTCCCGACAATTCGACCGATTCAATTCCTTCCTTCGATCCAAACACATACTCAAATACGACTACGACGCAACGAGACATAGCAAATTCATAATTGAATTTAATCAAAATAAAACGGGCGTTACAACTCTCCCCTACTTACAAGAATTTCGTCCTCGAAATTACCTTAATCAAACAGCTCGGGATAAGACTCCCGCATCTTGCTCTCTAGTTCCCACGTCAAGCTTTCGCCAGCAGCTCCCAACCAGACCACTTTCACCAAAGCAATCTCTTTACCTCGTAACGTCTTCACCTCCTGATCATCAATTCTTACAGGCTTCGTCTCCACAGTGAGATTCTCATGTACTTGCACATCGTCCATGGGAATGACATGCGACGGATCTGAAATATACTTGCGGAGCTGTGACACATGAAATACATCGTGTAGATTCGATAAATTTGGCGGCAACGCCACTCGATATGCCACCTTTCCTACTCTGTCCAATATCTGATACGGACCAATGAAACGAGGAGTAAGCTTCTTAGATTTCAAAGCTCTACCAACACCGGTCACAGGCGTGACTCTCAAAAATACATGATCTCCAGCTTCAAATTCTAAATCCTTCCTGCGCTTATCATGATAACTTTTCTGCCTACTCTGTGAAGCTTTCATCTTTTCTCGAATTAACTTCACCTTCTCGGTAGTCTCTCGAACAATCTCTGATTCGAGTACCACACTCTCTCCCGATTCATACCAACACAACAGAGTCCTACACCGCCGACCATACAAAGCTTCGAATGGTGCCATTCCGATACTAGAGTGATAACTATTATTATAAGTAAACTCTATCAACGGAAGGTATGTATCCCACGAACCACCTTCCTCAAGTACACATGCTCTCAGCAAATCTTCTAAAGACTGAATAGTCCGTTCAGTCTGACCATCTGTTTGAGGATGGTATGCTGAACTCAACCTCAACTTAGAACCCAAAGCCTCTTGCAGACTCTTCCAAAACTCAGAAGTAAACCGCGGATCTCTATCCGACACAATACTCAACGGAACACCATGCAACTTAACAACCACTCTAACATAAATCTCTGCCAACTTCGATACTGGAAAAGTGATGTTAATAGGAATAAAGTGAGCTGACTTTGTAAGCCTATCAACAATCACCTAAATAGAATCACATCCTCTCAAAGTGTTCGGCAAACCCGTTACAAAGTCCATTGAAATGTTGTCCCATTTCCATTCTGGAATTTCTAACGGTTGCATCAACCCAGCAGGTTTCTGATGCTCAACTTTCGACTTCTGACAAGTCAAACATGCATACACAAAACGTGCTACATCACGCTTCATACCAGGCCACCAAAACAAATTCTTCAAATTATTATACATTTTCGTCGCTCCTGGATGAATACTCAACTTACTTCTGTGACTCTCTTCTAGAATTGCTTTCTTCATATCTGCATTATTAGGAATGCAAATACGACCACGAAATCTCAACACTCCTTGCGCATCCAACTGATAATCATTATCTTCCGCATGATCTACTCCAGGCATTAAATCCACCAACTTCACGTCTAATTTCTGAGCTTCTCTAATGTTGTCCAGAAAATCATTATTTATCTTTAACATGCCCAACTTTACACTCTTCGGTGTTATTTCACAAACTAAACTCAGATCTCTGAATTGCTCAATTAACTCTAACTCTTTAGCCATCATTGCTGACATATGCAAAGTCTTGCGGCTTAAGGCATCAGCTACAACATTAGCTTTTCCCGGATGGTAATGTAACCCAAAATCATAATCCTTTAACAACTCTAGCCACCTTCGTTGCCTCATGTTCAACTCTTTTTGGTCAAACAAGTATTTCAAACTCTTATGGTCGCTGAACACTTCGAATCTCGAGCCATACAGATAATGTCTCCAAATCTTCAGCATAAAAACAACGGTAGCAAGTTCTAAATCGTGCGTGGGATAATTCTTCTCATGGATTCTCAGCTGTCTTGAGGCATACGCAACTACTCTATTATTCTGCATGAGTACTCCTCCTAAACCAGACTTAGAAGCATCACAGTATACAACAAACGGTTCTTCTGCGTTAGGCAAGATCAACACCGGAGCAGACGTCAACCTTTTCTTTAACTCCGTAAAACCTGCTTCGCATTGAGCATCCCATACAAAAGTCTTCCCTTTACAAGTCAACTTAGTTAACGGAAGGGCCAACTTAGAAAAACCTTCAATAAACCTTCTATAATAACCAGCAAGTCCCAAAAAGCTTCTAATTTCCGTTGCCGACTTCAGAGTTTCCCATTTCAACACGGCATCAACCTTAGATGGATCTACGGAAATTCCGTCACCTGATATAACATGACCCAAAAAGCTAACTTCCTCCAACCAAAAGTCACATTTCGACAGTTTCGCAAACAACTTCCTTTCTTTCAACACTTGCAGCACTGATCTCAAGTGCTCAACATGCTCCTCCTTCGACTTCGAATAAATTAGGATATCATCAATGAATACCACCACGAACCGATCCAAATACTCATGGAAGATACGGTTTATGTATTCCATGAAAACTCCCGGCGCATTAGTAACGCCAAAAGGCATTACCGTAAACTCATAGTGTCCATACCTGGTTCTGAACGCAGTTTTCTGAACATCGTCATATTTTACCTTTAACTGGTGATACCCCGACCTCAAATCAATTTTACTAAACACTCGCGCTCCAACCAATTGATCCATCAAGTCATCAATTCTCGGAAGCGGGTATTTGTTCTTAATCGCAACTTTGTTCAGTTGTCGGTAGTCAATACACAACCTCATACTGCCATCCTTCATCTTCACTAACAATACCGGAGCTCCCCACGGTGATACACTTGGTCTAACGAACTTCTTCTCAAGTAAGTCTTCCAACTGTTTCTTCAACTCTTCCAATTCAGATGCAGACATCCTGTACGGTGCCATAGACACAGGTCTGGTACTGGGTACAAGATCAATAGAAAATTCAATTTCCCGTTCCGGAGGAACTTCAGGAATTTCATCTAGAAACACCCCAGGGAAATCACAAAAAACCTTCAATTCATCGATTATCGCTTGATTCTCAATGGATAATGATGCCACCAACGCAAACACCTGAGCATCTTCTAGCAATATCTGCTTCATCGGTTTGGTAGTTACCCAACGCTCTCCCTCCTCCTCAGGAGTAGAGAATCCCACCGACTTATCAAAGTAATTAATATGAACGCAGTTATACTCTAACCAGTTCATACCCAAAATTATGTCTATCCCACTTAGTGGCAGGCAGACTAAGTCAACCAGGAAATCTCTATCAAACATCGACAGAGGACATTTCAAACACACAAGAGACGTAGTTACCGATCCCTTAGTTGGGGTCTCAACTACCATCTCTCCACTCATGTGTGACAACATAAGACCCAAACGTTCAACACAATCCGCAGCAATAAAGCAATGAGATGCACCAGTGTCAATAATAGCAAGTAAAGGACTACCATTAATGAAACAAGTACCTTCAATCAATTTGTCATCACTGGATGTCTGAGTCCCAGATAGCGCGAACACTCTTCTGCCATTTTGTTCCTTCTTAGGCTTCTGACACTTGTTTCGCAGGTGTCCCTCTTCACCGCAGTTGAAATAAACCATTCCTTTGCGTTTGCACTCAGCAACAGCGTGTCCCAACTCTCTGCAACGGTAACATTTCAATGATCCAGAATTACATACATTACTCTTGTGACCTGGCTTTCCGCACTTATAGCAAACAATACCAGCAGGAGCATCTCCCCTACTAGCTTTCCGGCCGTCAGCTACTTTCTGTTTCCCTTTGCCAGCTGGAGGATCATAAGGCTTACCATGACTCTGCTGTGATTTTCCTCTCCTCTCACTCACCAACTTGTAATGAGCATTGATATCCTCTTCATAAATCCTACAGCTCTCAACCAATGAATCAAAGACACGGATCTTCTGATACCCGATTGCTTTCTTGATTTCAGACTTCAACCCGTTCTCAAACTTGATACATTTAGAGAATTCAGCAGCCCCTGCGCTGTAGTGCGGGTAAAACTTAGCCAACTCCTTGAACTTCGCCACATACTCAGTAACAGATGTGTCTCCTTGCTTCAGTTCAAGGAATTCAATCTCTTTCTTACCACAGACATCTTCCGGGTAATACTTCTTCAGAAATTCCCTACGGAATACAGTCCAAGTAACTTCTTCACCTTCAGCTTCCAACACTGGACGGGTCTCTAGCCACCAGTCATCAGCTTCTACTACTAGCATATGAGTCCCATAACGAACCTTCTGTGCTGGAGTACAATCCATCACACGAAAGATTCGCTCCATTTCCTTTAACCACTCCAATGCACCATCAGGATCATGCTTACCCTTGAAGGTAGGCGGATTCTCCCGTTGAAACGTTGCCAAACTGCGAGACCCAGCATCTCCAGCAGGATTCGGCTGATGTTCCATAGCATTAGCTAAAGCTTGCAGAGCAGCAGCAATTGCAGCATCATTCCTCCCAGCCATTTCACTTAAGCTGCAACAACCAACAGTCAGATTTCATAATTAACGAGACTCTAGTGTTAGGCACGATGACTGACTCGACGACACTATACAACTTGGCCGAACGGACCGACCTGCTCTAATACCACTAATGTAACACCCCAAATCTAAACTTGCGGAAAACAGGGAAAAACAACAATTCATATAGCAAACAAAGCGCAGCAGCGCAAACATTGACTGCATGACGGTCGTCATGAGCCTGTGATGGTCGTCACACGGGCAAAATTCCTCATATCAGAGATGTTACACTTCAACCTGCCAGACAACAATCATTATGCAACGACTTACAATTATCATACGTAGCACGAAATTGGATGAACAATCACCAATGTATTACTTAACCATTTAATCATAAAACAACTCGTCATTACTTCCGGTGGAAGTTCGATAACGTATACAACATGTTCTCTTAAAACAATTTAATAAAAACATCATAACAAGTTCAATCAACAATAACATCGACTAAAATAATAACAGCAATCGTCCATCCCCCCAAGAGCGCTACGTATCAGAGCGACCAACGACACCTTAACGGGAACTACGCTCTATTCCTGACTACCTGCAAATTACCACCAGAGGAGGTAACATACAACAGAAAAGGGTGAGATATCAATAATATAACATAAAGCATGATAGAAAACATGCCGGAAACTTATCACAGCATTATAGGTTCCGAAATCATAAACATCATCGACAACAACTGCGAGTAATCCATATCTCACATAAACAACATTAACATACAACTAGCATAATTATGCGACTTTATGCGACTCAACAATGCGACTCAACTGTGCACATGCATGTGGTACCATTTTGGGAGACAACTCTCCATAACTCGGGACAGGGCCAACACCCCGAACCCATCTAGGAGCCAACACTCCAAAACTCGGGACAGGGCCAACACTCCAAATAACGCCAATACAGGCACAACTGTCGCCAATCCAGGCCAAATGCTATGCCATGAAATGCATCTATTATGGACTACAACACAACCATAGAAACCATATAACAAGGCATTACGCCTACAACCAGAATGTCCATAACAGAGCATCATAACATCATACCACTCATACAACCATCACTTTCTACCCGTTCACATATGGGAACAATAGCAACATAATTCAACATTTACGACTGTTCATGTAAATAACATTACAACATCGTACCAACAAATAGGAACTCAAAGTGTTCACACAAAACGGCTATTCCTATACAGGTATAACATCAACATCAGTTCTACAATTAATCTTTAACATCTTATCATAATAACAACATTACGGCATTTTCTTACATAATTAATGACAAATCAATCACGACCAGGTAACTGTCCTTTTTGGCCCATTAGGGAAAACCATTAGAGCGTTGTACGAATCATCGTATAGCATATTCTTTCTACGTATTTGCCCATAAGGAAAACCTTAGAGCATCGCACTAATAACTACATAACACATTCATTCCTACATAAAAATCTTGTCCCATTAGGGAAACCTTTTCCTTAACATTTATCGATTAACGAAAACTATACCTATGACTCGATTTCCCACATGAATTCGATCATACCCACAGTTATAGAATTGAACCCCACCCTTACCTTAGAATTGAGGTCAATTCCACGCTCTCCGGTTCCGCTTCCGCTCTACGGTGATTTTTCTGCAGAAATCCTCCAAATTCGCCGGTGGTTGATTCTTTGCTCTCAACTTTCCTCAGTGCGTAACTTCTCTTTTCAGTCTTTCTTTTCCCCAAATGGTGTAATTGAGGGTAAAAGAGTCTATGGGAATTTATTTTTGCTACCCACTCTCAGCCACGTCCAAATTTTACATTTAACTGAATTTCGTTACTATGACGGTCGTGGCAAGTCCATGACGAGCGTCACGGTCGTGACGGTCGTGGCAAGTCCATGACGGTCGTCATATCAGAAGAATTCAATTTTTTTCAATTTGTTTCTAGATAGAACATCTATTTAGTTTTCCAACGCTTCGAACGGGGGTCAAATCCGACTTACGAATCAAGAGATATGATTTTTTGAAGTTTCCTATAACTGCTACAGAATTTTACACTTTTTCCCGACAATTCGACCAATTCAATTCCTTCCTTCGAAACAAACACATTTTCAAATACGACTATGATGCAACGAGACATAGAAAAGTCATAATTGAATTTAATCAAAATAAACGGGCGTTACAAAAAATATCTCAAAGAGATTGCTCAAATGTATCACCAAATTAAACCAAACCAAGTCATGTGTGCAACTAATCAGGCATGAATCAAAAGTCAAATAAACCACATGATCTTTCAAAGCAAAACAACAAGTATTTAAGAACACTTAAGGCATGGTATGAGAGACATGAAATACATGTATATTCAAATCACTTGATCATAGAAGAGAATCACATGTTAAGGGTAAGGTAATGATCAAGGTCTCAAGAGATTCACACATGTATTTACAAATGAACATGAACTTGAAAAAGTAATAACAATCATGTAACAACAAGGGTATACAAGTTCACCATATAAAGTAGGTTAATATAAGATTTATAGGGTTCATACAACTCAAGAAGTTCAAGGAGAATCAAAGGATCAATCAAAAGATCAAAAGGAAACCTAAGAAACCCTAAAAAGGTCATATACTTTGATCATGAATAAACACCACATGAAATAATATTTTTGGAAATTTCTCAATATAAATAAAAAATAGGCATAATTATGAACATTTTACAAAAAGAATGGGCAAATAATCATTTAAGATGAAGGAGTTATGACAAGTTGAAGTTGTGAAGAAAATAAAGAAATTAAGTGACAAAAATAAGGGAAATGGTTACCATGGATGTTGAACCCACGTTGCTAAGGTTACAACCTAAAACACTGGCCAAACCAGTCAATGCACACTTTGTGATAATTGATGGAAGCAAACAATAATATATCAAATTTATAAAATAAATCATAAAAATGGCAAAAGGGTTGATCAGCAGGATCGAACCCAGGTTAGGCATGTCAAAAGGAAAGGCAAGGCAAGGCTTCTACCACTGGGGTGGCTGTTACATCCAAACATAATACGCTTCTCAAATATTATATTTTTAGAACACTATCAAATGGTCAACTCAGCGCCACATCATGCCAAATCACCTCCACCTCAGATCCTACTCACCTCTTCTTCTTCAGCCTCGTTTCTCTCTCTTCATGCACTAGACAAAACCTCCATGGCCAGAATTTCTTCACCTCAGAACTCCTTCATCTCTCAACCACTTTCAAAGATGCAAAGACCAAAGTTAAAACTTTTCTCACAAGGATTTTAAATATATCATTGTATCATTCTCAAGACAACTGGGTAATTCACAAATCACTCATCAACCGTGTAGCATCATACAAACTCAACATGTAAGATTCAAGCTAAATAAAGTATGAAATCATTTAAAATCAAAAAAACAACACACATACTATATCTTTGTTGTTTAAAAGATAACAAAACAATGCATATGAGAGTGGAATGGCAGGATTCCTTACCTCTTGGAGAAAGTCGAAGGTTTTTTCTCAGCAAATGTAGTTGCAAAATAATCACTTTTTTAGCTTCCTTAAGCACTTCGAAACTTGTTTAGATGACTGGACTAGTTGGAAATGGATTGAAGCAAAGAACATGATCCTTCTTGCAACAATGGAGGTTGAAGATGGTGCAGGGTGCTTGGGGTGTTACAGAACCTCTCCAATGGATTCAATGAGGTCTATGAATGATTTAGAGATAGTTTGTAATGTTTGTTTATGTCTGGCACATGTGGAATGTGTATTTGAAGTGTTCTTGCAAGTTTAGAGGTATTTTGCAAGAGGAAGTGATTCTGAGAATGCAAGGTAGTTTGAAGGATTTTCTTAGGGTTATTTCTACTTATTTGGAGTGAGGATTTATGTCCTATTTATAGAGAGATTGGAGGTGTTGAGGTGTGGTCAGAATCTGAGTTCTTGCTAACTAAGTTACTTGGAAATTAACTTGGTTGTGATCATCACTTTCTCTTATTTCAAGTGCCAAGTACAAGAGTAGTTGGGATTAGAGCATGCTTCTGAAGATCATTTGTATTATGGAGTGCAAAGATGAGCAAAGGAAATGGCTCAAGGCTTATTTTAGGAAAAAGGTCATGCTTTATGAAAATGGTATTCTTCACTTTGTGTCAAAAATAGAAATAGCAAGTGGTTTGAGCTTTAACTCAAGGGATCAAGCTTCCACTTTTTGTGTAATGATCTGATTAAGTGAGATTTGCAATCAATCAAGTTTTGCAAAGCAAGATTGTGTGGTAGCCAATGGATTTTGCATCAAGTTCACCATGTTGGGATACTTGGAAATCAAGTTTAGAACCCTAACTTCATCTCTTCGAAACTCATAGCTCAAGAATGGGACTGAGGAGTTTTTGTACTTTTTAGAAATCCCTAAACATACCCTATAACTTTCATGTTTGATGAAATTCTTGAATAAAAAAGGATCATGGTGAAAACTGGCCTTGAAGTTGGCTGAAAATTGAAGGAACAAAGCTGCCTTGAAAATATTCTAAGTGTTTTGAAATTCTTCCAAACTTTGAAGCTTCATAACTCAAAATCTAAGCATCGTTTGCTCATAGGTCACTATGACACTTTTTTTACATGAGGAAATATACAAATTGACCTTTGGAACTCAAAAAATGGATGTGTGAATTGGAAGTTATGATCTCTCAAAGTTGGTGCTAAAATTAGGGTTTTTCCACACTTAGAAAAAATTCAAGTTATCTAAGTTTTCTTCTTTTGCAAGAAACATATTAAATCTTGATTTCTTCAGGATCAAACTCATTTATTAAATATATATTGATGAAATTTGGCTTGAATGCTTCAATTTGGACCAAAAATCCTAAAAGTCAAAGAGTTGACTTTGTCAGATGAAATTTGTATCAGATGAATTCAACTGTGTGATCTTCAATGAATTTGCATCTTTGGACTTCTCAAACATCATAGGTAGGCTCCAAGGATGTATATGAACATGTTGAATCATGTCCAAAGGCTTGAGATCATGCTTGGATCAAAATTCATAGGCACAATTGACTTTTCCTAATAAAACCCTAATTTGGGGCCAGATGAAATTGAGTTTCAATTGACTTATACTGAGACCAATTTGTACTTGATTCTTGTTGAGTATAAGATCCTTGAGTGTATGGAACCTTGATTTGGTGATGATAAATCCAAAACATTGACTGATCAAGCAATAATCCTCTTGATTCCAAAGATGCAAAACCCTAATTCAGGTGGACCTCAACAACAACAAACTTGAAACAATGTTAGGGTTAGGAAATAATGCTTGATGCTGCTATAATGACAATAGAATCTAGGGGGTCAAAATTTTGGATATGACACTCCCATTTTAATCTAATGAGAATGGTGTTATTAATAAAAAACACAATAGTTAAATATTAATACTAAGTTGTGTCAATTAATAGGTATATTTTGACATCTGCATTACCTAGATAAAAAACTTAATAATTATATGACATATTTATCATCATATGTATGCAGTCATTCTACCAATTGAGTTTATATTTAAGGGTAATGTTAACTTGTGCCCTAGGGGCACATGTTAGGAACTAAATGTAAAATATTTTCTGGAAACTTGTGTATTATTTTTATCAAAAGTTTATAATTAATTCTTTTATTATTTTTTCCAATACAAATTTTCTATTTATAGATTTCTTAACATATGCCCTTAGAGCACAAGTTAGCATTATCCTAAATTTTCTTTTTCTAAAAACCGAACCAACCAAACCAATATAAATAGGAACCACCCAAACCAATATAAATAGCATTAATTTAATATAAATTTATTTTTAAAAACCAATCATACAGCATGTTTTTTTAACTTAAAAATTAAAACCACTCAAACCACAATACAAACACCTGCTAGATCTATTATGGTTACACCGAATTTTCTCCACCCGAGAAGCTTGGCTTGGGATTCATTCCCATCTACAATTTTATTTTCTTCATCAATCAAATACATTATATTTCCATTGTTTTTTCTCTTGCTTGCTTAACTTGAGATTTTGAATTCCGAATTCTCATATAATTAATAAGCCTCTTGGGACATTCATGATAGAACATAATCAAAACTTTTTACATCAATTTTTTTATATACTTCTTGTAATGTAGCATTTACCTTATCATTCTTTTCTACGGTAATGTAGCATTTCACTTATCATTTTTTTCTACAGGACATTAGTTATAGCTAATGACAAAAACTGCAGAGCAGCATTGTCTCGTCACAGAAGAGCTTTAAAAATGTCCAGAGGTCATAGGCCAAACTGCATCAAAGAAAGGACATGGATTGAGTCCTTAAGCGGATAAGTCGATAGATGTCACTCGCGCTCTGGGTGTCTGGAACATTGAGGAATGAAAGAAATAAGTGAAAGGAATGCTGAAATATAGAATGTTTTTAGTAGTCGAAATGCTGTAGATTTTGCATAAAGGAGACTTCAAGAACATATGAGCAACTATGCTGCAAGGAATTGTTAATGAAACAATCAAGAGAAGATCAACAGACAACTTGACAGTTGTGATAGTGTGTTTTAACTCAACCCATCACCACCTCTGGTTGCCGAAAGAACGCGAGTAAGTAGAAGCATATATGTGGAAGGACTTCAGAATCTTCTACTCATGCCAAATTTTAACATATTCTTACTTGTTCTGGCTGAAAACTACATCCAGAAACCAATTATCAAGTTCTCCATTGTGATAAAACTCTACGGACAAGTAAGGCATAAGAAACAACTTGTCATTACACAAACCAGCTCTAAGTTTGACGAAAACGGGTGGCGTGGTTCCATAAATGTCACCAACCCATAAATCATCTAATGTGAAAACCATAGAAACAATTGTGAAGAAAGCAACAAATCGACTGCATGAACAGTAAGTGTTGAATTGTCTCATCTAGATATTCTTCTACTTCTGAGTTTCCAATCAGCAAATAAGAATGAAAACATTATACAAAGTGACAAATGTTAATGAAGCATTCCAAAAATATATCTTTTTCTTTAATAGCTAATAGTTATATACTGTGAAAAATGTGTGTAATGTATAATCAATAAAGAACGCCTATACTAAAATAGAATCCGTATTTTTGAAATATTTAAAATCACTTTCCTGAAAGTTTCTCTTGTATCTCAGTTCTTGCAACTCGAATCAAGAATAAACCAGCAAAGAAAATAGACAAAACGAGCATAAAAAATACACTGTTCCATCCCCTAGTTGAAACATAACCTGCTAAAAGTGGTCCAAGAGCAGCTCCGACGGAACCAGTACCATCAATGATTGCAGTAACAGTAGCCAGTGCCCGAGAATTCCCACCACTAAAGCCCTGAGTACCGAGATCGGCAGCCACAGCAGTTGTGATTAGCGAGTATGGACCATTCACCAAAAATCCAGAAAGAAACATCAAAGTGATGTTGGTAAACATAGAGATGCTCCCAAGAAAACGATACAAAAGAAGGGCTGGAATTGATAGAAACAAGAACATAATTGAAGTAACAGCACGCGCTTCAATCATATCAGATATGAAACCGGCTGTTATTCCTCCTAGGACTCCTCCAATGTCAAATATTGTTGAAAGTAACCCAGCAGTTTTGTGAGATAGATTAACACCAGCAACCGCTGCAACAAATACCAAATAACGAAGTCAGGAAACAACATTATGGTTTATGAATAAACTGCAATTAATTTACTCAAAATTGCAATTTCCAAGAACCAAACTTCCAAGACACTGTATTAGAGAGGTAGAGCCACCAGTAATAAACTAAATGAATATGATTAAAACAAGTTAATAACTCTATCTGATATCATATATTTTTACATCAAAGAACAATTATTACCTGTGTGCCTGATGTAGAAGGGTAACCAGTATAAGAAAGTGTAAGCAACAAATTTTGAGAAAAAGAGACAAAATGCAAACGGAGCGACTCCAGGTATCTTCCATGCCTCTAAAAATCCAATAGCAGATGAAGAATCTGTAACCGAATTATCAGGATCAATAAGCTTTACTTCCTCGGAATCAACTTTTGGCGGATCCTCCGCGCCGTCTATCTCAACAGTCATTTCAACGTCCATTCCAGGATGCGTGAACCCTATATCCTCCGGATTCACAACAAGAAACAAAAACACCAAAACCCCAACTAAAATGATCATAAATCCAGGCACCACAAATGACCAACCCCATCCAAATTCCAAGACTCCCGAAGCAATAACCGAACCAATTATATTCCCCACCGAGGTATGCGAATTCCACACCCCCATTATCAATCCCCTCTTTGATTCCCCGACCCAATTCCCCACAACTGCAACAACACAAGGCCACCCAATCGACTGAAACACTCCACAAAAAATCTGAACACCGACGAAAAATCCTAACACATGAACATCTAACCAGTATCCTAACCCAAAAAGTATTGTAAAAACCCCACTACCCATCATCCCAAACACAAGAAACAACCTCAAATCAATCCTATCTCCAACATGCCCTGCCAAATACATACCAACAGAGTAAGCAGTGAGAAATGCGAGATCAACCTCGCCGAGCCGGTGGGTTCCCTGAGTTCCATTAAAAGGGGGCCAACCTAAATCAATACTGGAATCCAAAACCTGAAATTGAGTTAAATTGGTTGGAGCTGTAGGTCCCAAAACACTCTTAACAATACTGGGAGGCTTCCTAGATGCATGAAATGAAGCATATGCAAGAAATGTGATAAAAAGAACACAAATTTGGTGGAATAGTAGGGTTTTGTGAGGGGGTTTCAGATTTGGAAAGAGATTCAAAGCTGGAGCTAGGCTCAAACTCTTGGAATTTGATTGCATGATTACTCATCAGGATTCAAGTATGCATGTTGAATCTTATTACTTAACCTAATTTAGCACAGTGAACAAAGATCATTTTTTTCCTTCAAAAATTCTTAATATATTACAATCTAAGATCTGAAGAATGTGAAAGATGGATACAAAATTGAAGATTAAACTGACTTACAAGATTGATGGCACCAAATCTTAAACTTGTCGTTTTTTGATTTATGAGTAATAAAGAAGAAGCTTCTGCATATGAAAAACAAAAAGGGGTTTTGGTTTGCAGTGGCAGAATGGTGAGAGAAAGAGGGGATTGAGAGTAAATATTAAAACGGGTTTGCGTCGGAAACCGGTTTGTGTCCGGATCGGGCTCGGCGATTTCTAGAAAACGCCAAATGGAAAATTAAGGCTTAATTCCAATTTTATCATATACAAGTATGGTCAGCGCGTGAGATCTTGCAC
>CAWUDS030007203.1:0-7500 GCA_963859935.3 Lathyrus sativus
TTTGGACTTGAGTAGACTGAAAAAAGATATACAGCCTTGGCAAGAACGTCGTTCCGCAGAATATATGACTCATGCTCCTTTAGGTTCTTTAAATTCCGTGGGTGGCGTAGCTACAGAAATTAATGCAGTCAATTATGTCTCTCCTAGAAGTTGGTTAGCTACTTCTCATTTTGTTCTAGGATTCTTCCTATTCGTAGGTCATTTATGGCACGCGGGAAGAGCTCGCGCAGCTGCCGCAGGATTTGAAAAAGGAATTGATAGAGATTTGGAGCCTGTTCTTTCCATGACTCCTCTTAATTGAGACATGAAATCCAATGCTTGACGTAAGAATCACTTTGATTTTAGTATACATATTGAGTTGAGTCGAGGAGATCATATTGAAAAAATATTTTCTTTTTCAATTCATTTATATCTAATCTTTTTTCGGGCTCGGCTATATCACCACTTAGCCGAGCCCGAAAAAAACCGAGCCAACTTAAATCAATTTAAATCAATAAAAGAAAAAAATCCATTCGCCAAGAAAAGGAGAGAGGGGGATTCGAACCCTCGATAGTTCTTTGTTTGGAACTATACCGGTTTTCAAGACCGGAGCTATCAACCACTCAGCCATCTCTCCAAAAGCTAATTTCTATTTTATCTTTATTCCACTCAAGAGAACATGACCATACAAATTAATACCCTTTTCTCTATGATAAAGATATCCAGTGTGAATCTATTGGTCTAGTTCTCTATCCATATATATTATATATTATATATTCATGATCCAGCATGCTCTTTTGTGAAGTAAAAAAAAAAAAAACTACCCTCGATTCATGCCTCAATAAGGAGTGTCATCTAAAATCAATGGATTCATGATAAAACCCCCCATAATGAGAATGTGTTTTTTATTTATTTTTGGAAGGGGTCAAATCAAAAGAAAAGGGGTTGGGGGATCAAATGGTATAGTTCTTTTGTTGGTAAATTAGAGGATTATAAACATGACTATTGCGTTTCAATTAGCTGTTTTTGCATTAATTGTTACTTCATCCATTTTATTAATTAGTGTACCTGTTGTATTTGCTTCTCCTGATGGTTGGTCAAGTAACAAAAATGTTGTCTTTTCCGCTACATCCTTATGGATTGGATTAGTATTTCTAGTGGGTATTCTGAATTCTCTCATCTCTTGAAACTATTCATTCTAGATCAAAAAACGAAATGACCCCTCCCCCCGAATTCTTTCGGGTTGTGAGGCACATGAAAATGGAATATATAAGACCCCACCAATAAAGAAAACGAAAACATTAATAATGGGAATTATTAATGGGAGGGGTCAAACTTCTTCTATTGGAAAAAGCTTATATCTTATACTTAATATGATATACATAGTAAAACGAAAAACTTGAAGATTAAAATATTCATATTATTTTCTGAATTTCATATTCTTTTCGGAATCGAAAATAAATAGATATATAGATCATAGATAAATATCTATAATCTGCACAATTTGACATCAAAGTAACATGCTGGTGTCAGACAACTTCATCATTTTTTTATGCCAGTAGGTGTTCCAAAGGTAGCCTTTCAAATTCCTGGCGAGGATGAAGCTACTTGGGTTGACTTATACCATCAACTTTTTTACGACAGAATCCTTTTTTTAGGGCAAGAGATTGAGAGTGAAAATAGCAAATCAAGTTGCTGGTATGATGATATATCTCAGTTTAGATATAAATAAATACATAGAGAAAAGAGAAATAAATAGAATAGAAAAAACAATCGATAAAAAAAATACATCAAATTTTTTTAATTTTTTTAAATAAAGGGGGATATATGAATCAAACGAAGAAAAATGACTTAGACATTTGGATTTTAGAATTGCGAGACATTTTTAGAGAGAGCAAGAATTCTTCCTATTTCTCAGATTCCTGGACACAATTCCATTCAGTCATATCTGTCATTCACATTTTTTTCCATCAAGAGAGTTTTATCAAACTCTTAGACTCCAGAATTTGGAGTATCCTAGTTTCACGCGGTTTAACAAGATATTTCACGATCAAGAATTTTGTCTTATTTCTACTAGCGATCCTTATATATCGTATTAACAATCGAAAGATGATCGAAAAAAAAAATATTTATTTGACAGGGCTTCTTCCTATACAAATCAATTCCATTGGATCCGGGAATGATCCATTGGAAGACTCAAAAGATTCGTTCAATATCAATAGGTTGGTCATGACTAGGTTGATTGTTCCGCTCCTGTCTGGTCCAAAAGAAAAAAATATATCTGAGAGAGATAATTGCTCTTTTTTCGGCGACAGATGGTCAGAACTTCATCTGGATTTGAATCCTACTGAGAAGTCCGCTCAAGATATAAAATTATTTAAAAAAGAAGAAGATGTTTCTTTTGTTCTTTCGAGGCAATCGGAAAATAAAGAAATAGCCAATATAGTTAAGATAATCATGTATTTACAAAATAATGTCTCAATTCATCCTATTTCATCCGATAGAGGATGTGATAGGGTTGCAAAGGAGAAACTTTTGACAGTTCCAAATCATATTTCATTCTTGAACAAAAAGCTAGTTTTTGGTTTATTTGATCTATTCCATGACCAGAATAGGGGGGGGTACTTGTTACATCGCGATTTTCAATCAGAAGAGAGATTTCAAGAAATGGCAAATCTATTCAATCTCTCAATAACTAAGCCGGATCTGGTGTATCATAATGGATTCTCTTTTTCTATTGATTTGTCGAAAATTGATGATAAACAATTTGTAAATCAAGTATTCAACTCCAGGGATGAATCAAAAAAGAAATCTTTATTGGTTCTGCCTCGGCTTTTTTACGAAGCGAATGAATCTTTTTATCCAAAGATCATAAAAAAATGGGTCCAGACCTCTTGTGGGAATTCTTTTCAAGGTAATCGATTCAATCGCAACTTAGAATATGTAATTAAAAGGTATGAAAATGATATTCATAATCATATACCTCTAAGGAAACACATGATCAATCAACGTTTCTCAAATTGGAAAAAGAGTCAGAAGAAATGCTTTGATCCTCTTCTTTTTATTTATCGAACCGAGAGATCCGTGAATAAGGATCCAAATACAGATAAATACAAATGGTCCAAGGGGAGCAAGAATTTCCAGGAACATTTGGACCATTTCATTTCTGAGGAGAATAGCCGTTTTCAAGTAGTGTTCGATCGATTACATATGAATGCATATTCGATTGATTGGTCTGAGGTTATCGACAAAAAAAATTTTTCTAAGTCACTTTGTTTGTTTTTGTCCAAGCTTCTTCCCTTTTTCTCTAACTCAGTTCCTTTTTTCTTGGTGAGTTTTGGGAGTATGCCCGTTCATAGGTCTCAGATCCATATGGATGAATTGAAACGTATGAATGATGCACTCGGGAATCAGTTGTTAGAATCAATGGGTCTGCAAACGGTTCATTTGAAAAAAAAGAAAGCCCTATTATTGGATGACTATTATACTTCTCAAAAATCGAAATTATTGATCAATCAGATAGCAAATCAAGACAATTGGCTGAATCCTGTGAAATGTTTTCATAGAAGTTCATTGATTTCCTCTTTTTATAAAGTAAATCGACTTCGATTCTTGAATAATCAAGATTTCGATTGTAAGAAAAGATTCTCTTTTTATGGGGAAAGGTCCTGTAATTATGATTTTTTGTATGAACAATTCCTCAATGTCTTGTTCAGTCGAAAGAAAATATTTTCTTTTGGCGACGGGAAAAAAAAACATGTTTTTTTGGACAGAGATACTATTTCACCAAGCGAGTTAGAGGTCTCTAACATATTAAATAATTTTCCGCAAAGTGGTGATGACGGATATGACTTGTACAAATCTTTCCATTTTCCAACTCGCGGTCCTAGAGCTATTGCGGACATTTCTGGAACACCTCTAACAGAGGAAGAAATAGTGAATTTTGAAAGAACTTATTGTAATCGTCTTTCCGCTATTAATCTGTCTGATCCAAAATGGAAAAAGTTGCATACGTATTTGGATTTCGATTTAAACATAGATTTGCTTGACACTGATTTGCGTGACACTCTATATACTCTATATTCATATACTCTATATTCTGAGGAATTTTTACCATCCGAAAAGAGGAAAAAAAAACCTCTAAAAAAATTCCTTAAAAAAGGGCAGATGTATAGAAACTTTCAAAGAAAGAGTAGTTTTTCAACCGTTCTCTCCAAATTGAAGCCATTGTACCCGTATATAATACCGTCGCTCCTTACCACGACAGGGCAAAAAAATCTACTTTTACTATTTATACATACTTTTTCAGACCTATTTGTGATACTAAAGAAGAGTCCTAAATGGAAAAAAATGTTATCTATTTTGCCTAATCTTATCCATGGAGCCAAGGCAATTCTTCGGAAAAAACTGGGTATTGGACAACGGAATCGTATAAGTGAGATTTGGAGTAAGTGTTTACATAAGTCTCTTGTAGAGGTGTACGAAAAAGATCTTCTTCACACAAATAATGAGTCACCATTCATATCGACACATCTGAGATCACTAAATATTGAGGAGTTCCTGTTTTCAATCCTTTTACTTCTTCTTATTACTGGATATTTAGTTCATACACATCTTTCCTTTGTTTCTCGATTCTCTAATGAGTTACAGACAGAGTTCGAACAGGTCAAATCGTTGATGATTCCATCCTACATCATTGAATTGAAAAAACTTCTGGATAGGTATGGTACATCAGAACAAAAATATTTCTGGTTACAGTATATTTTTCGAATGGCTCTAAAACAATTCGAAAATTTTCGAGAAGAAAGACGAGGTTCGCCTTCTGGCGTCCCAAGGGGTGAAGGTTTTAATCTCATGAAGTTCATAAGGATTCTACCAAATCCCATCAATCGAATCGCGTTTTTGAAAAATACGAGACATTTAAGTCATACAAGTAAAGAAATCTATTCATTGATAAAAAAAAGAAAAAACATGAATAGTGATTGCATTTCTGATAAAATAGAATCCTGGATCGCGAATAGTGATTTAATTGCTGATAAAGAAAGAGAATTCTTGCTTACTTTCTCTACCTTAACGACAGAAAAAAGGATGGATCAAATTTTAGTGAGTCTTACTAATAGTGATGAGTTATCAAAGAATAACTCTGGTTATCAAATGATTGAACAACCGGGAACAATTTACTTACGATATTTAATTGACATTCATAAAAAGGATCTAATGAATTATGAGTTCAATACATCCTGCTTAGCAGAAAGACGGGTATTCCTCGCTCATTATCAGACAATCACTTATTCAGAAATCCCGTGTAGGGCTAGCTGTTTGGATTTCCCATCTCATGATAAACCCTTTTCGCTACGCTTAGCCCTATCCCCTTCTAGGGGTATTTTAGTGATAGGTTCTATAATAACTGGACAATCCTATTTGCTCAAATCTCTAGCGACAACCTCCTATGTTCCTTTCATTACAGTATTTGTAAACAAGTTCCTGGAGAACTTTCCTAGGGGTTTTGATACGAGTTATGATGAGGACGATCTTTTTGATCAAAGAGAGGGTACCATTTACAGTCTTTTACCGGATTACGAGGGTAGTTGCTATAATCCAGAGAATTATGAAAGGGATCATAGCGACGATTTCGACCGTAAGCTTGATAGCCGATTGAAGTTTCTAAGTATGGAGGATCCGGTATCTAGCGATATCATACCGGAAAAGGAACTAGACCGGTTTTATCTCACAATTCAATTGGAATTAGTAAAAGCAATGTCTCCTTGCATAATTTGGATTCCAAACATTCATGATTTCGATAGGAAGGAGTCGGATGACTTATCGCTGGGTATATTAGTGAACTCTCTTTCCAGAGATTCTGAAAAAGGTTCTACTAGCAATAATCTTGTTATTGCTTCTACTCATATTCCAGAAAAAGTAGACCCTTGTTTAATAGGGACGGATAAATTAAATACATGCATTAAGGTACGAAGGCTTCTTATTCCACAACAAAGAAAGCACTTTTTTACTCTTTCATATACTAGGGGATTTCACTTGGAAAAGCAAATATTCAATACTAATCGATTGGGGTCTATAACTCTAGGTTCTAATGTACCTGATCTTGTAGCACTTACTAATGAGGCGCTATCGATTAGTATTATACAAAAGAAATCTATTATAGACACTAATATAATTCGATTTGCTCTTCATAGACAAACTTGGAATTTTAGATCTCATATAAGAGAGATTCAGGATCATGGGATCCTTTTTTATCAGATAGGGAGGGTTGTTTCACAAAATCTACTTCTCAGTAATTGCTCTATAGATCCTATATCTATCTATATGAAGAAGACAGCATGTCAGGAGGGGGATTCTTCTTTGTACAAATGGTACGTCGAACTTGGAAGAAGCATGAAGAAATTAACTATACTTCTTTATCTTTTGAGTTGTTCTGCCGGATCGGTCGCTGAAGACTTTTTTTCTGTACCCAGACCTAATGAAAACAATGATGCTTCTTATAGACTCCGTGAGAATGATTCTGATCTAGTTCATGGGCTATTAGAAATAGAGGGTGCTCTGCTGGGACCCTCCGAGACAGGAAGTCGGTTTGATAATGATGGAGTGCCGTTGCTTCTTCGGCCCGAAAGAAATCCCTTAAAGATGCTTCAAAATGGGTTTTCTTCTATCATTTATAATAGTGAACGATTTCTCTATAAAAAATATGAACCGGGGTTCGAAGAAGGGGAAGGAGTCGGAGTCTACGACCCGAAACAGATAGAGCTAGAGCTAGAGCTAGACCTAATGGAGGAATTATTGGAAAACATACTTTGGGCTCCTAGACTGTGGCGCCCTTGGTGCTTTCTCTTTGACGAAGGGTCCAATGAATTGAGATTTCCCTATGGGGAAGGGTCATTTCAGGACAAAGATGATTATGATGAAAAGGGTGAGAATGATTCGGAGTTCTTGCAGGATGGAACCATGCAGGACCAGACACGAGTGAGATCTTCCAACGAACAAGGCTTTTTTCACATAAGCCATTTCATTTGGGACCCCGGAGATCCACTCTTTTTGCTATTCCAAGAGGATGAGGATCCTGTGTTTTCACATCAAGAAGAATTTTCTTCAGAGGAACAGATACTTTTGACTTCCAAAACCAAGAAAACTTATTGGAAATATCTAGATGAAAGATGGTTGAGGAAGGATATGGAAGAACAGAATTTGAGATTATCGATTGATCGCGAGAGATGGTTTACAACCAATACTTCAGTATCAAATGAATTTTTTCGTTCTACTACTCTATACGAAAGTTATCAATATTTATCAAATGTGTTCCTATCTAACAGAACCCTATTGGCTCAAATCACAAAGACATTGTTGAGAAAAAAATGGGTTTTCCCAGACGAGATGCTTGTTATTATCTCTTCCAATAACGAACGATTGGTTTCACTGAATAATGAAATAAAATAGATACTTTCTTTCTCGTCGTCTCAAGTTGATATTAGGGGATCTTTCAATTGAGAAGATCCCCTAATATCGAGA
>CAWUDS030007203.1:17500-30495 GCA_963859935.3 Lathyrus sativus
TTCAATCTCGACGATTGACTAAATACTGGGTTATTATGATTTCGAGTAAGCCGCTATGGTGAAATTGGTAGACACGCTGCTCTTAGGAAGCAGTGCTAGAGCATCTCGGTTCGAGTCCGAGTAGCGGCATGGCATCCTATATTTTATTTGAAAAATTTTCAAATAATCATATCATAAGTCCTATAATGAATTCCCTATTTCTATTCCGAGTATTCATACCTTTTTTATTTTCATTATAGATATTTTTATTTTCATGATATATATGATATTATCAACTTTAGAGCATATATTAACTCATATATCGTTTTCCCTTATATCAATTGTTATTTCAATTCATTTGATAACCTTATTAGTCAATGAAATTGTAGGATTATATGATTTGTCCAAAAAAGCCATGATAATAACTTTTTTCTGTGTAACGGGATTGTTAATTACTCGTTGGTTTTTTTCGGGACATTTACCATTTAGTGATTTATATGAATCCCTAATCTTTCTTTCATGGGGTTTTTCAATTTTTCATATGGTTCTTTTTTTTAAAAAGGAGAAAAACCTTTTAAGTACAATAATTGCACCAAGTGTTATTTTTACCCAAGCCTTTGCGACTTCGGGTCTTTTAACCAAACTGCATCAATCCGTAATATTAGTACCCGCTCTACAATCCCATTGGCTAATGATGCACGTAAGTATGATGATACTGGGCTATGCAGCTCTTTTATGTGGATCATTATTATCAGTGGCTATTTTAGTCATTACGTTTCAAGAAGTCATCCAAATTCTTTCTTTTACCAAGAATTTTGATTCTTTAAAAAAATCAGTTGATTTTGTTGAAATCAAATACATGAATAGGAATGAAAGAAACAATGTTTTACGAAAAACTTATTTTTCTTCTTCTAGAAATTATTATAGGTCTCAATTTATTCAACAATTGGATCGTTGGGGTTATCGTATTATTAGTATGGGTTTTCTCTTTTTAACGGTAGGTATTCTTTCAGGAGCAGTATGGGCTAACGAGGCATGGGGTTCCTATTGGAATTGGGATCCAAAGGAAACTTGGGCCTTTATTACTTGGACCATATTCGCGATTTATTTACATACTAGAAAAAATAAAAAATTAGAGGGTGTAAATTCTTCAATAGTGGCCTCGATAGGATTTCTTATAATTTGGATATGTTATTTGGGGATCAATCTATTAGGAATAGGACTACATAGTTATGGTTCATTTACATCTAATTGACTCAAAGAACCTGATAAAGAAAAATATGGAAAGCATATAAATATATACTTTCCATAAATCGTCGAGAACCCTTTCAATCAAGTAATGTAATGATTCAAGGGGTTCTCACAAACAACAAACATATTCGATTCTAATTTCAATTTTTTAAATGAATCTAACGGGAAAATATTTTTTTGTATCTTTTTGATTCATTTATTCACAAAAATCATCCATCAAAAATGAGATAGAATAGCTTCAACCTTGTCAACCGAAAATGAGAAAATGAAATCTGGATAAATACCAATACCTATTATGGGTATAAGGATAGAAATAGAAATAAATAATTCTCTGGGCCCAGAATCAAAAAAAGAAGAGTTTGATGTATTAAAAAACTTGTATCCATAGAACATTTGCCGTAAGATAGATAATAAATAAATAGGAGTTAATATCATTCCAATTGCTGTTACAAAAGTAATTAGTATTTTCATCATGAAAAGATATTTTTGACTAGTAATTATTCCAAAAAAAACTATCAATTCTGCAACAAAACCGCTCATGCCAGGCAATGCAAGAGAAGCCATTGATAAGATAGTGAAAATAGTGAATATTTTTGGCATTGGGATAGCCATTCCGCCCATTTCGTCAAGATAAAGAAGACGCAGTCTATCATAACTAGTTCCTGCCAAGAAAAAAAGGGCAGCGCCAATAAATCCATGAGATATTATTTGTAAAATGGCCCCGTTGAGACCAGTATCACTTATAGAACCAATTCCTATAATTATAAAACCCATATGAGATACGGAAGAATAAGCGATTCTTTTTTTTAGATTCCGTTGACCAAAAGATGTTGCAGCGGCATAGATTATTTGAATACAACCTAATATCATTAACCAGGGGCAAAATATGGAATGAGCGTGGGAAAAAAATTCCATATTAATTCGAACCAACCCATATGCTCCCATTTTTAATAAGATTCCGGCTAAAAGCATACAAGTGCTGTAATGCGCCTCTCCGTGGGTATCTGGTAACCATGTATGTAAGGGTATAATCGGCGATTTGACAGCAAAAGCAATAAGAAATGCCGTATAGAATATTATTTCTAGTGCCACGGGATATGATTGATTAATTAATGTTTCAAAATTAAATGTTGGTTCATTAGAGCCATATAAACCAATACCCAGAATTCCCATTAATAAAAAAACAGAAGCTCCTGCAGTGTACAAAATAAACTTTGTAGCTGAATACAAACGTTTCTTTCCCCCCCACATGGATAAAAGTAGATAAACGGGAATTAATTCCAATTCCCACATGATGAAAAAAAGTAAAATGTCTCGAGAAGAAAATGGTCCTATTTGACCGCTATACATTGCTAACATCAGGAAATAAAATAATTGGTATTTTCGAGTAACCGGCTGAGCTGCTAAAGTGGCTAAAGTAGTTATCAATCCTGTCAGTAAAATAGGTCCTATGGAGAGTCCATCTATTCCTAATCTCCAGTAAAAATCAAAAAAATGGATCCATTTATAATTCTCCGTCAGTTGAATTAGTGGATCATCCAATTGGAAATGATAACAAAATGCATAGGTTGTTAGAAGGAGATCGATTAAGCATATACAAATGCTATACCACCTAATTACCTTATTTCCCCTATGAGGAAATAAGAAAATTAAGGAACCTGCGGCTATTGGGAAAACAACAACTATTGTTAACCAAGGAAAAAAATTCGTGATAAAAATAAGATACACTTGGGCCAGAAAAGCCCATGCTCAAAATAAAATAGAATTTTTTTCTTTTTTATTTTGAACACGAGTTTTTGCCAGTAAAAAACGTATTCGTGTGGTGTTTTTTGAAACGAATCAATAAGCGAGACCCATACTTCGAGTTGTTTCATGCCATAAATAAACTCGAACACTTAAGAAATCCGTCGGACAAGCGGACTCACACCTCTTACAACCAACACAGTCCTCTGTTCTTGGGGCAGAAGCTATTTGCTTAGCTTTACATCCACCCCAAGGTATCATTTCTAATACATCTGTGGGACAGGCTCGGACACATTGAGTACATCCTATACATGTATCATAAATCTTTACTGAATGTGACATTATCTATAGTAATTTTGGATGTTCAAAAATGCAAATTATCGATCTAGTAAACTCGTAAATGAATCGTATATTTATATACCAGATGAATCAATGATTTGTGATAATATTGTTAACTGTTAATAAAAAAAGGCGTCTAGATAAATTTACAAGAGGGAATCGAAGAGGACCAGGATACTTTCATTTCTTATGATTTAGGCAATGTAAACATGATATGATCATAAGTTGTGTCGAATAAATACTCAAATGAATTGATTAGATTCATATTACACTATTTGAAATTCTACTTTATTATTATAGGATTAATGCTATTTATTCAACAAATTCGATTGATTGATACGGGTTGATTTTCTGTTACGAGCAATTGAGGAAACAATAGCCAGTCCGATAGCCGCTTCAGCGGCTGCAATAGCTATAACAAAAATTGAAAAAATATTTCCTTTTAATTGGCGATTATCAAAAAAATCAGAAAAAGTTACTAGATTTATATTAACTGCATTCAGTATAAGTTCAAGACACATAAGGGCTCTAACCATATTTCGGCTCGTGATCAATCCATAGATACCAATAGAAAATAAATAGGCACTCAAAACAAGTACATGTTCGAGCATCATTGACCAACTCCTTATAAATTTGGATTCATTAACAAAAGAATATATCGGCAATAAAAAAAAAAAGAATTTCTACATAAAAAAAAACTCTTTCACTTCACATAGAATTCGACAGAAATAAATGTGAGAAAATTGAAAAAAAAAAGAATCTTGATTTCTATTACTAGTTCTCTAAAGATTTCTTACTGGCGAGCTACGACAATTGCACCTATCAAAGAAACTAAAAGAATTATGGAAATTAGTTCAAATGGAAGAAAAAAATCTGTTGATAAATGAATTCCAATTTGTTGACTAGTACTTATCAAATCTTGCTCAATAATCTGATTTGGTCTTGTAGTCCAAATAATTCCGTACCATGATGTATCGGAAATAATAGTGATTAATGAAACAAAAATACTTGTACAAACTATCAAAGTAATTCCATCCCCTACGGTCCAAAGATTCAAATCTTGGTAATATTCGGAACTATTCATGAACATCACAGCAAATATGATTAAAATGTTAATAGCTCCCACGTAAATAAGTAGCTGTGATGCAGCTACAAAATGCGAGTTTGCTAAAATATATAATAAAGATATACAAACAAGAACCAGTCCCAACGAAAAAGCAGAAAAAATGGGGTTGGTAAGTAATACTACTCCTAAACTTCCTAATAGAAGACCCGATCCCAGAAAGACTAAAAGAAAATCGTGCAGCGTTTCAGGCAAATCCATTATATGTAAAAAAAAAGACAACGAAATCGAAATTTCATGACCTTATTGATATGACCAGGAAAAAAAATTTATATATTTCAATTTTTCTTTGCATTGAAAAACCTAAGTAGTTTAAATTGATATAGTTATGGTTATATAATCAATGTCATTCCACTCTTTATACAAAAGAGTAGTTTGAAACGATATGAAAACTCAAGTATAAAGGTAGATAGAACATATATAACCATTGAAAATCTTATTGAAATTCCAAAATATTTTCAATTTCGAGAATATATTAATATATTCTATTGAAGAATATAGTTCTCTAATAATTATAGAATATTTCTACTAATATGATATTTACTATATTATTCATTTTTTATACATTTAAAATATTTGATTTAGATTATTCTATTTATATCTATTCTATCTATAGAAATATATAGAATATTTGTGTGTGTTTTTTTTTTAAGTTGTATTTTATTGAATTATAATAAATTGTCTTTTTTGATTTGAATTGTTCGAATTGTATAATCATCAATTATTGACATTGGTAAACGGCCCAAAGCAATTTGATTATAATTCAATTCATGACGATCATAAGTTGAAAGTTCATATTCTTCAGTCATTGATAAACAATTTGTTGGACAATACTCAATACAGTTACCACAAAAAATACAGATTCCGAAATCAATACTGTAATTTAGCAATCGTTTCTTTCGAATATCCGTTTCCATTTTCCAATCAACAACGGGTAAATCTATAGGACATACACGAACACATACTTCACAAGCAATGCATTTATCAAATTCAAAATGGATTCGACCGCGGAAACGTTCTGATGTGATTAATTTTTCATAAGGATATTGAATAGTTACAGGTAAACGATTTGCGTGAGATAAGATAATCATGAAACTTTGACCAATGTACCTTGCAGCTCGTACTGTTTGTTGACCATAATTCATGAACCCAGTTACCATAAGGAACATATTGTAAATATCTATGAATAGTATAGTTTTTTTTGATTTCTTTCTCTTATTTGAGACAAGTAATGAATATAGAACATCTTTTACAGCGAAAACAATTGAGATGAAGTTGTTAATAATAGATTACCGAGAGAAATCGGTAAAAGAAATTTCCATCCAAGATTTAATAATTGATCCATTCTTAGCCTAGGCAAAGACCATCTTGTTATGATAGAAACGAATAAGAAAAAATAGCTTTTAGCTAATGTAATAAAGAGATCAATTGTAGTTCCAAAAACTCCGTATGTTTTATTTATTTCAAAAAATTCAGAAACAAATATGTATGGAATAGAAATATTGGAACCGCCCAAGTAAAGAACTGTTACAAATAATGAAGAAATGAAAAGGTTTAAATAGGAAGCAACGTAAAATAAACCAAATCGAATACCTGAATATTCTGTTTGATAACCAGCTACTAATTCTTCTTCTGCTTCTGGTAAATCAAAAGGTAATCTTTCACATTCTGCTAGCGAAGAAATTATAAAAACGATGAAACCCATAGGTTGACGCCACAAATTCCAACCCCAAAAACCATATTTTGATTGCGCATCAACTATATCAATTGTACTTAAACTGTTAGATAATCCTAGTCGGTGATAACATTCCTGTTCCCATCTCTATTACAGAACCGTACATGAGATTTTCACCTCATACGGCTCCTGGAAAGCCTTAAGTAAATCTAAGGACCGGGTCGATTATTTATCTCTTGATATATCCCTAAGATATAGAAGATTAAAATCTATCGAACGGTTCTGAATTAGACCAATTCAATTCTGTCTGTTCTAGAAATAAGAAAGAGAAATCGATTTTCATAAAAGATCCAATTAAAGCACTTCTGAATTGATCTCATCCCTAAGAAAATACAAATTTGTTGAGTAATAACTGAATTCTTCAATAAAATACTCTTTTATAATTCTCAATAACCCTCATGATTTTGAATGACGAAAAATAATTACACATCCGTTTCTTAATTATGATGTGAATTTTATCTCCATGAATATGGATATAAGAAATCAAAAACGAAAGAGAAATCTATTTTTCGTTTTTGATTTCTTATTTTTTTTTCGTTCCTATTCTTCTTTTTTGTGCTATGAAATGAAAAAGGGACCTCCAAAAATTGGAAAGGATTTTTTCGTTCCTGATAGTAATTTATTTAGTGATTGAATGGAAGCATACTCTGGATCGGAGTTGTGGGGAGTACTGCTTTCTTTTTTCTACCAACTTAAAGCCCCCAATTAGTATTCTTTTTATATTCTGCGTAAATTTTCTTTTGGATAATTTACAAAATCTGTGTTACTAATCCTTTGTGTATCTTGGTGTTTCTAACCATCCAGTCTTTTTTATTAACCCCCCTTATTTATTTTTATATATCTATGATAATTCATAAAAATGGTAACTAAAACTCAATAAGGTTGGTCTTTTGAGACCGCTTCAAAACAGGATGACAAATTATCCAATCTTGGGTTAAATGTCCTCTTCTGTTTATAATTTTATTTCATTCTTATACATAGAAAATGAGACTCAATATTTTGACTGCCCTTATAAAATCATCATACTATCTATTAACTAGCAGGAATCTAGTATTCTGAAATTAGATTCAATATAAGCTGTTTTATTTCACTCATATAACTATCTAATTTAGTTCTTCAATCAGAATTTTGAAAAAGAAAATAAAGATAATGAAGGTTTCTATTCAATTTATTCGCTATATAGTACTATACAGAAATTATAGTACTATATAGAAATATAGTACTATAAAGAGAGGAGTATAGCAATAGAATAGCATCGAATAGCTTTTTCGGTTTCAACGAATCGCACGTAGAGATATTGATAAGACACATAGAGTTAATGGTATTTCATAACTAATCGATTGAGCAGCAGCTCGTAGACCACCCAAAAAGGAATATTTATTATTTGAGCCATATCCTGACATAAGAAGTCCAATGGGAGCAATACTCGAAATAGCAATCCATAAAAAAACACCCATATTGAAATCAGATAAAACAAAATTATAGCCAAACGGAATTACTGAATAACTTATTAGAATGGATATGACTGATATGGATGGTCCAATACTGAATAAATGAATATCTCCCCTAGATGGAATAAGATTCTCTTTGAATAGTAGTTTTGTTCCGTCTGCTAGAGCTTGAAGCATTCCAAAAGGACCAGCATATTCAGGTCCAATACGCTGTTGTACCCCTGCAGATATTTCTCTTTCTAACCATACAATTGCTAGTACACTTATTGTAATTCCCAAGACAAGAATCAAAATTGGTAAAAGTATCCATAGAATTCCATAGACCTCTTTGAAAGATTCCAATCCGGAAAAGGAGTTTATATCTTGGACTTCCGTTGTATCAATTATCATTTCAACGATCAACTTCTCCCATAATGATATCTATGCTACCTAGTATTGTCATAATATCAGCCAATTTCATTCTTTTAACTAATTGAGGAAGAATTTGCAAATTGATAAAACCGGGTGGACGAATTTTCCATCTCCAAGGAAAACCATTCTGATCTCCTATTAGAAAAATTCCTAATTCTCCCTTGGGGGCCTCAATTCTCACATAAAGTTCTTGTTTCGGCAATTCAAAAGTAGGAGACGGTTTTTTACCAATGAATCGATATTCAAAATCATTCCATTCTGGCTCCTTTTCTCTATCAAAGCAGCGAATTTCAAAATTTTCATAAGGCCCCCCTGGAATTCCTTCCAAAGCCTGTTGAATTATTTTTATGGATTCCACCATTTCACCAATTCGAACTAAATAACGAGCTAATGAATCTCCTTCTTTTTGCCATTGAACTTCCCAATCCAATTCCTCGTAACACTCATAATTATCAACTTCACGTAGATCCCATTGTATTCCGGAAGCCCGAAGCATCGGTCCTGATAACCCCCAATTTATAACTTCCTCTCTACCAACAACACCCACTCCTTCAACCCGTTCTAAAAAAATTGGATTTCGCGTAATAAGTTTTTGATATTCAATAACCCTTGTTAAAAAATAATTGCAGAAATCCAAACATTTATCGATCCAACCATAAGGTAGATCAGCCGCTACTCCCCCAATACGAAAAAAATTATGCATCATTCTCATACCTGTGGCAGCTTCGAATAGATCATATATTAATTCTCTTTCTCTAAAAATATAGAAAAAAGGGGTTTGTGCACCAATATCTGCCATAAAAGGTCCCAGCCATAGTAGATGAGAAGCTATACGACTTAACTCCAACATAATTACTCTTATATAGCTGGCTCTTTTAGGTACTTGAATATTTCCCAATTGTTCCGGTCCATTTACAGTTATTGCTTCTGTGAACATAGTAGCTAAATAATCCCAACGTGTTACATAAGGCAGATATTGTATAATTGTTCGGTTTTCCGCTATTTTTTCCATACCTCTGTGTAAATAACCCAATATTGGCTCACAATCAATAACATCTTCACCATCCAGAGTAACAATAAGTCGCAGAACACCATGCATCGATGGGTGTTGAGGCCCCATATTTACTATCATGAGGTCTTTTCTTGTAGCTGGGACATTCATAGGTTTTTCCTCGATTCATTCTTCCATGAATCGTTCAAAAAAAAGTTAATCAAAATTCAGTATCTAATAAATCGAATAATTGAAAATGATTCTTGAAATTAGCTAATTTGTGAATGAATCCCGAATACCCAACCGATTTATTAAATTTTGATAACGTATTTTGTTTTTCTTTGACAAATACGACAATAGTCGTTGTCGTTTTCCCAGAATTATACGTAAACCTCTTTGAGATAAATAGTCCTTTGGATGTAATTCAAAATGTGAAGTAAGTCTTCGTATCTTATTAGTTAAGATGAATACTTGAAATTCAACCGATCCCGGGTTTTCTTCTTCTTTTTTTTTTTTTGAAATAACAGGTATAACTGGATTTTTGATCATAAAATGAAAGCTTCCCCCCCCTCCTTTTTGGTAGATATTTTTATTGATCAGTAATAGTAATTACACTTATTTTTAATTTTTTATAAAAAATTTTCTCTTCATTTATTTAACAATTCTGAATTTCTTTTTTTTTTTTCAAATTAATTCATTATTAAGGAATGTAATTCAAATAGATAATAAATACTATATTTATGGATTCATAAAATGAATAAAATCTATTGTCTTGTATTTTAAAGACAAAAATAAGACAATAGATTTTATTCATTTTTCGATGGATTTATGGAGACATCATTGAGAAATTGAATTCGTATGACTCCCACAATGTGTGTGGACGTTTATTTTATTTATCTATAAATATTGTTCACATATCAGATAGATATGTTACGAGAAATATTAGGATAAATAGAACAAAAATCTAGATTTTCAATCGAGGCGAGGATACATACGTATTCTCAATATACTGAAACGGCTTCCATTATGTGTATCAAACCAATAGCGGTTCATACAAGCTAAATCTTCGAATCGATAATTTGGCCAAAGAAAGAATTTTAAATTCCTTAGTTTTTTTGTATCGCTATCAAGATCTTTCTTTTTAGTCAAAACTTCAGAAGAATTCGTTTTTTCTTTATCAGTTATTGTGTTTCTATCCATCGTCTTCCGATTCTTCCTATGGTTCAAACAAGTTAGAATTCGCAATTCTCTACGGCGTCTAGGGGAGAAAATATTTTCAGGAACAAGTAAATCATAATGATTTTTATCTTTATTTATAATTTGGCGTTTGTGCTTCAATGATACGCTTATGGTTTGATATAGAAATGATTGTTCGTAGTTTTTTTTGTAAGAACAACGAATGGGTTCTAAACAAAAAACTAGGTTGTCCTGCACTTCCTCAATATCCCTGCTGTAAAAAAAACAAGGATCATCACTGACTATACGCACAAAAGTTTCCAGATCTAGTTCTCCCCTCCTTATAGTAGACAACAAAATTTGTTTTGGTTGTTTCGTTTGCTTCAGGAGATTTAGTACGCCGACAATGTTCGCGTAGCTGTCGCCGTAGTACGTAAACTCCGCACAGCGTAAATAATAACCCACATATCTATCTATTAAGAAATTCTGTTCTGCAGCCATATCCTTCCTGTATTTAGGGCTATTTGCATTATAACGATGCTTGGGCTTATAATACCTTTCGAGATATGATTTTAGATTGCTGTGAATCGCGTATTCGTTCTTTTCTAACTGTAATTCCAGTTGATCAGTAATGTTCTTCTGACTATAAAACGGCATAAACAAGAAATTTAGTGGTAAGATCCACGGATTCTTCTTATATGCATCTATTTTTGATTTTGACAAAAAACCAAAACTCGGAGTCAATAATTTGTCATTCGTTATGGAATTCTTTTTTCTTTTTCCATTCATTGCTATCCTTCTTATTTTGGTCCTTCTCCTTCTTTTTTCATTCATTCCCATCCTTCTTTCTCTCCAACGAAAATACTTTCTATCCGGCTTATTTTCATCATCTTCCGCTATATAATTTTGGATAAAGCTATCGCCCATTAGATCAAATACTTCTTTTATATTTTTAGGTGTGTTATAACTAGGTGATGTATATCTATAAATAGAAGGTTGATTCTTATCTACATAATTTAGATATTGATAGGCAAAAAGATCATATCCATATTGTTTTTTTATTTTTTTTTTATTTTTTAATAAGTCTACTTGTTCTAATAAGTCTACTTCTTCTAATAAGTCTACTTTTCGTTTTTTGGAAACAATTAATTGAGTTTTTTCCGATGAATCATAGTCAAGTAAATCTTTATTTTGAGCCACGCGATGTTCATGGATTGTATTCCTCCACTTTTGTGGTGCTAATCTCGACCATGTGCTCTCAGGTAAAGCATATTGATAATGAATCTTTAACCAATTTGTCCATTGATTCATTATAGAATCGGGACGGTTCTTATGGCTTAATTTGGAATTGAATCTTTCTCCTTGTATTTTTAAAAAATAATCCTTTATTTCATTCGGAAGAAAAAAAGATTTTCCAGGTGATTCAAAAATAGATCTTAACCTATATTTATATCCATTACAAACTTGCATTTGTGATAATTGAAACAATACATAGGCTTGTGACAAAGAAGATACATCACAAGAATTCTGTGAATACATATCCGTCCTATTCCGACGTTTTTGTTTGTCTACAACCGACATAAATGGAATTATACTTTGATTTATTCTATCAATATATTCTTCATTTTTTTTTTTCGTGTAAATGAATTTTTTTACAAATTTCTTTGTTGATTCCAATAAATCACGAGTTAATTTAATAGAATTATTAATAAAATTAAGAGAACGTTGTACAATGCTCGAAGTAAGGAAATGTTCTACATATTGAATAGTCAATCCTATAATATAGTTAATATTAAAGATATCCATGTTATCGATATGCGTGTATAGCCTTTCCATGAAAATTTGGAAAAAACAATAGGATTTACGGATTAATCGAACGTTTCTTCTTTTGAATATTTTCCAACTATTTTTGAGTAATTCTAATGTTGTAGGATTAGTTATAACCCTTTCTTTTCTCAATTTTTCCATTTCTTTTAAGATTTGATTTCTTTTCGCATTTAAACGATTTATCCTTCTTTCTGTGATTTTTATCCTTCTTTCTGTGGATGTGGATGTGGATGGACTAATAGTTGCATTACTCGTACTGATTGGTGAATTTTTTTCAATTTCTATTTCGTTGAATTCTTTTAACAGGATTCGAGACTCTTCTTTTGCTTCATTCTCCCATTTTTTCAAACATTTTTTCAAATCTTTTTTCAATTTTTTTGTTATTTGTTTTAAAATGGGACCCAAAAATGCAAATGGGTTTGGTACATGCACCTGAGGGTACGATTCGAGTACTGTTCCAAAAGCTGTTAAAAACCATAAGTGGGTTGCAGAGATTCTTTTTTCATCTCCAGCGGATATTTTTTCACTGTATTGTTTTTTTTCAGTAGATAGTACCTTAGGTTTCTCGTGCCAAGCTTTCAGAACAAAAGGGAATAAGACCCTTATCTGAAGACCGGCGTCGAGCCAGTTGTATGGCAATGCGTTGTTATATACTGGAGTGCCCCGATAGGTGCAGTTAATATGGGTTTCTTTTTGCCAATCCCCAAAATCTTCTGACCATTCTGGATCTTGAAATAATAATATACGAATGATATTTTTCGTTATTATCAACGACGGTAATAGAATATATTTTCGAAACCTGGACATAAATAACAATACGAAATTTCTGATTACTAGACCATATAGAATGCTCTCCCAGGCTTCTTCGACTCTTCGAAGTGTCTCAACAGCCTCGTCTTCGGCGTCCTGTTCCATTCTCATTCTTTGCTCGTTCTCTTTTTTTGCCTTTTTTAACCTCAAAAATGATAC
>CAWUDS030007204.1:0-12500 GCA_963859935.3 Lathyrus sativus
GTTTTCGACCCAGTTGGGTTATGACCCGAATTTGCTTTCTTTTTAAAGAAAAATACTCGTATTACTGTTCACCTAGTTACATTTTCACAAAAAATACATTCGGAGCTTTGAGAGAACCATGGAGAGCTAATTCCTTAGAGTCATTCTGCTGTAATCGCGTTCCAACGCTTTGAGGTTTTTACTTTATCAATCTAATTCGTTTCTCTTTCAACACTATTCTATGAATTGCTTTTGCTTAATCTGTTAGTTTATAGAATTGTTTTCATTAAATTCGTATGATTGCATCCTTAGCTTTTATTCGCCGTTACGTCGCTTTTTCGTTAATTTGCGTTTATAATTCGTGTTTGCTTAATTCCCAAAAACTAAATCCGTTTGCTTAATTTGGAATATAGGATTGTTAATCTAGTTTATGTCTTTTGCGCTTGTTAATTGACATAGTAATCGAATAGAGATCGAAATCGCTTAGGAAATTGGTAAGGTAGAAACCCGTGATAAGCCGGAACCGAAAACAGTAGATTGAATTACGTTAACCGCTTAATTGCATTTTCTTTATTTATCCGATCAGAAACCAAACCAACTCCCCCTCCATTTTGAATTTGGTAGATTAATCACATAAAAGAATCCTTAAGACGATATCCGAGTTGAATTGTCGCTGTATTACAATTTCATCAAAAACACTCGTTTGATCCGCGCGCGACAACTGATCAATGAGCTTGGCCCTCCACGACGGAGAGATGGATTGGGCCGACCCCGTGTGATGAGCGGGACAGAGCAGTATATATATATATAGTATATATATATAATATATATATATATATATATATATATATATATATATATATATATATATATATATATATATATATATATATATATATAATAATATATATATATATATATATATATATATATATATATATATATATATATATATATATATATATATATATATATATAGTATATACATATAATATATATATATAGTATATAAATATATATATATATATATATATATATATATATATATATATATATATATATATATATATATATATATATATATATATATATATATATATATATATATATATATATATATATATATATATATATATATATATATATATATATATATATATATATATATATATATATATATATATATATATATATATATAAGAATCTTAACCGGTTGAGTATGTAAATAAAATTATTAATTATATTTAATAATTAATTATTTAATTGAATACGTGCTTAAATATAAGTGGATGTCAAGATAATCCATTTCGAAATAATGAGAATTCTAAATGATTATCATTCTATATATAGGCTATGATCTCAAATATCATTCTATGAGAAAATTATTTCTTTTTCTCCGCATTCGAAGAGTTTTCAAGAAATTACGAGTACCGGTTGAGAAAATCCACAAGCCAACCAGTGTCAAACACTTGTCTCTACACTTTTGTATTTTAGAATTATCGTTGTCATTGTCTAAAAATCTTTCTCATTATATTCGTCAAGGTATTCCTATAATCATTAATATCAAAATGTCATAGATCCTAAGGTTTGTGTCCATGGGGAGAAGCTTAAGCGCTCCCAGCGTGATGAGTGATCAGTGCATATTTATGAAATTTCTCCTATATTTTTACTTAGGCATTTTTTACATTATCTTGATTATTTTTATATTTTTTTTTCTTTTTATAATTTATTTTATTTTTGGCTTAATTTGATTTCCGCACTTTTTTTCCAGCTTTAGCAGTCTGCACGGAAACGATCATAACTGGAGTTCCGGAAATCCGTTTGAGGCGTTCTAAAAATCTCCGGAAAGCTAAGAGAGAGATCTACGACTTTCGTGTTGGAGTCGAAGTCAGATTCGGAGCCTAAAATTCCAGAATTCTGTTTGAAGTTACTGCATTAGAATTTTATTTTAGTGTTGGGTCATGTATTGGGCCTGGGTTATGTTTTCGACCCAGTTGGGTTATGACCCGAATTTGCTTTCTTTTTAAAGGAAAAATACTCGTGTTACTGTTCACCTAGTTACATTTTCACGAAAAATACATTCTTAGCTTTGAGAGAACCATGGAGAGCTAATTCCTTAGAGTCATTCTGCTGTAATCGCGTTCCAACGCTTTGAGGTTTTTACTTTATCAATCTAATTCGTTTCTCTTTCAACACTATTCTATGAATTGCTTTTGCTTAATCTGTTAGTTTATAGAATTGTTTTGATTAAATTCGTATGATTGCATCCTTAGCTTTTATTCGCCGTTACGTCGCTTTTTTGTTAATTCGCGTTTATAATTCGTGTTCGATTAATTCACGAAAACTAAATCCGTTTGCTTAATTTGGAATATAGGATTGTTAATCTAGTTTAGGTATTTTGCGCTTGTTAATTGACATAGGAATTGAATAGAGATCGAAATCGCTTAGGAAATTGGTAAGGTAGAAACCCGTGATAAGCCGGAACCGAAAACAGTAGATTGACTTATTTTGATAATCACTTATTTTAACCGCTTAATTGCGTTTTCTTTATTTATCCGATCAGAAACCAAACCAACTCCCCCTCCATTTTGAATTTGGTTGATTAATCACATAAAAGAATCATTAAGACGATATCCGAGTTGAATTGTCGCTGTATTACGTTTTCATCAAAAACACTTGTTTTGATCCGCGCGCGACAACTGATCAATGAGCTAGGCCCCATAAAAAGAGAATCTTTTCTTACAATCGAAATCTTGATTATTCAAGAATCAAAGTCGATTTACTTTATAAAAAGAGGAAATCAATGAACTTCTATGAAAACATTTCACAGGATTCAGCCAATTGTCTTGATTTGCTATCTGATTGATCAATAATTTCGATTTTTGAGATGTATAATAGTCATCCAATAATAGGGCTTTCTTTTTTTTCAAATGAACCGTTTGCAGAGCCATTGATTCTAACAACTGATTCCGAGTGCATCATTCATACGTTTCAATTCATCCATATGGATCTGAGACCTATGAACAGGCATACGCCCGAAACTCACCAAGAAAAAAGGAACTGGGTTAGAGAAAAAGGGAAGAAGCTTGGACAAAAACAAACAAAGTGACTTAGAAATTTTTTTTTTGTCGATAACCTCAGACCAATCAATCGAATATGCATTCATATGTAATCGATCGAACACTACTCGAAAACGACTATTCTCCTCAGAAATGAAATGGTACAAATGTTCCTGGAAATTCTTGCTCCCCTTGGACCATTTGTATTTATCTGTATTTGGATCCTTATTCACGGATCTCTCGGTTCGATAAATAAAAAGAAGAGGATCAAAGCATTTCTTCTGACTCTTTTCCAATTTGAGAAATGTTGATTGATCATGTGTTTCCTTAGAGGTATATGATTATGAATATCATTTTCATACCTTTTAATTACATATTCTAAGTTGCGATTGAATCGATTACCTTGAAAAGAATTTCCACATGAGGTCTGGACCCATTTTTTTATGATCTTTGGATAAAAAGATTCATTCGCTTCGTAAAAAGCCGAGGCAGAACCAATAAAGATTTCTTTTTTGATTCATCCCTGGAGTTGAATACTTGATTTACAAATTGTTTATCATCAATTTTCGACAAATCAATAGAAAAAGAGAATCCATTATGATACACCAGATCCGACTTAGTTATTGAGAGATGGAATAGATTTTCCATTTCTTGAAATCTCTCTTCTGATTGAAAATCGCGATGTAACAAGTACCCCCCCTATTCTGGTCATGGAATAGATCAAATAAACCAAAAACTAGCTTTTTGTTCAAGAATGAAATATGATTTGGAACTGTCAAAAGTTTCTCCTTTGCAACCCTATCACATCCTCTATCGGATGAAATAGGATGAATTGAGACATTATTTTGTAAATAAATGATTATCTTAACTATATTGGCTATTTCTTTATTTTCCGATTGCCTCGAAAGAACAAAAGAAACATCTTCTTCTTTTTTAAATAATTTTATATCTTGAGCGGACTTCTCAGTAGGATTCAAATCCAGATGAAGTTCTGACCATCTGTCGCCGAAAAAAGAGCAATTATCTCTCTCAGATATATTTTTTTCTTTTGGACCAGACAGGAGCGGAACAATCAACCTAGTCATGACCAACCTATTGATATTAAACGAATCTTTTGAGTCTTCCAATGGATCATTCCCGGATCCAATGGAATTGATTTGTATAGGAAGAAGCCCTGTCAAATAAATTTTTTTTTTTCGATCATCTTTCGATTGTTAATACGATATATAAGGATCGCTAGTAGAAATAAGACAAAATTCTTGATCGTGAAATATCTTGTTAAACCGCGTGAAACTAGGATACTCCAAATTCTGGAGTCTAAGAGTTTGATAAAACTCTCTTGATGGAAAAAAAATGTGAATGACAGATATGACTGAATGGAATTGTGTCCAGGAATCTGAGAAATAGGAAGAATTCTTGCTCTCTCTAAAAATGTCTCGCAATTCTAAAATCCAAATGTCTAAGTCATTTTTCTTCGTTTGATTCATATATCCCCCTTTATTAAAAAAAATTGATGTATTTTTTTTATCGATTGTTTTTTCTATTCTATTTATTTCTCTTTTCTCTATGTATTTATTTATATCTAAACTGAGATATATCATCATACCAGCAACTTGATTTGCTATTTCACTCTCAATCTCTTTCCCTAAAAAAAGGATTTTGTCGTAAAAAAGTTGATGGTATAAGTCAACCCAAGTAGCTTCATCCTCGCCAGGAATTTGAAAGGCTACCTTTGGAACACCTACTGGCATAAAAAAATGATGAAGTTGTCTGACACCAGCATGTTACTTTGATGTCAAATTGTGCAGATTATAGATATTTATCTATGATCTATATATCTATTTTATTTTCGATTCCGAAAAGAATATGAAATTCAGAAAATAATATGAATATTTTAATCTTCAAGTTTTTCGTTTTACTATGTATATCATATTAAGTATAAGATATAAGCTTTTTCCAATAGAAGAAGTTTGACCCCTCCCATTAATAATTCCCATTATTAATGTTTTCGTTTTCTTTATTGGTGGGGTCTTATATATTCCATTTTCATGTGCCTCACAACCCGAAAGAATTCGGGGGGAGGGGTCATTTCGTTTTTTGATCTAGAATGAATAGTTTCAAGAGATGAGAGAATTCAGAATACCCACTAGAAATACTAATCCAATCCGTAAGGATGTAGCGGAAAAGACAACATTTTTGTTACTTGACCAACCATCAGGAGAAGCAAATACAACAGGTACACTAATTAATAAAATGGATGAAGTAACAATTAGTGCAAAAACAGCTAATTGAAACGCAATAGTCATGTTTATAATCCTCTAATTTACCAACAAAAGAAATATACCATTTGATCCCCCAACCCCTTTTCTTTTGATTTGACCCCTTCCAAAAATAAATAAAAAACACATTCTCATTATGGGGGGTTTTATCATGAATCCATTGATTTTAGATGACACTCCTTATTGAGGCATGAATCGAGGGGTAGTTTTTTTTTTTTTACTTCACAAAAGAGCATGCTGGATCATGAATATATAATATATAATATATATGGATAGAGAACTAGACCAATAGATTCACACTGGATATCTTTATCATAGAGAAAAGGGTATTAATTTGTATGGTCATGTTCTCTTGAGTGGAATAAAGATAAAATAGAAATTAGCTTTTGGAGAGATGGCTGAGTGGTTGATAGCTCGGTCTTGAAAACCGGTATAGTTCCAAACAAAGAACTATCGATGGTTCGAATCCCCCTCTCTCCTTTTTCTTGGCGAATGGATTTTTTTCTTTTATTGATTTAAATTGATTTAAGTTGGCTCGGTTTTTTCGGGCTCGGCTATATCACCACTTAGCCGAGCCCGAAAAAAGATTAGATATAAATGAATTGAAAAAGAAAATATTTTATCAATATGATCTCCTCGACTCAACTCAATATGTATACTAATAAAATCAAAGTGATTCTTACGTCAAGCATTGGATTTCATGTCTCAATTAAGAGGAGTCATGGAAAGAACAGGCTCCAAATCTCTATCAATTCCTTTTTCAAATCATGCGGCAGCTGCGCGAGCTCTTCCCGCGTGCCATAAATGACCTACGAATAGGAAGAATCCTAGAACAAAATGAGAAGTAGCTAACCAACTTCTAGGAGAGACATAATTGACTGCATTAATTTCTGTAGCTACGCCACCCACGGAATTTAAAGAACCTAAAGGAGCATGAGTCATATATTCTGCGGAACGACGTTCTTGCCAAGGCTGTATATCTTTTTCAGTCTACTCAAGTCCAAACCATTAGGACCTCTTAGAGGTTCTAACCAGGGAGCACGCAGATCCCAAAACGCATAGTTTCTCCTCCAAAAATGACTTCTCCGGTCGGAGAACGCATTAGATATTTACCTAAACTGGTAGGCCCTTGAGTGGAGCCTACATTAGCTCCAAGACGTTGGTCTCTAACTAGAAAAGTAAATGCTTGAGCTTGAGAAGCTTCCGGTCCAGTGGGACCATAAAACTCACTAGGATAAGCACTATTATTAAACCAGACAAAGCAACAAGCTATAAAACCAAAAACGGCTAAAGCACCTAAACTATAAGATAAGTAAGCTTCCCCAGACCATACTAGTGCACGCCGAGCCCATGCAAAGGGTTTGGTTAAGATATGCCAGATTCCACCAAGTATACAAATGGAACCCAACCATACATGTCCCCCAATTATATCTTCCAAATCGTCCACACTAACAATCCAACCTTCTCCCCCAAAAGGCGATTTTAGTAAATAACCAAATATAATGCTTGGACTAAGGGTTAAGTTGGTAATTTTTCTTACATCTCCTCCTCCTGGAGCCCAGGTATCATATATACCCCCAAAATAAAAAGCCTTCAATATTAGAAGAAAAGCCCCTATACCTAACAAAATTAAGTGAATACCTAAAATAGTAGTCATTTTATTTCTATCTTTCCATACATAACCAAAGAATGGAAAAGATTCTTCAAGAGTCTCAGGTCCCAGAAGTGCATGATAAATACCGCCAAAGCCCAATACTGCAGAGGAAACTAAGTGAAGTACTCCAGATACAAAGTATGGAAAGGTGTCGATAACTTCCCCTCCAGGACCTACCCCCAACCTGGAGTAGCTAGATGGGGAAGTAAAATTAAGCCTTGTTCATACATGGGCTTCTCGGGTACGAAATGAGCAACTTCAAATAGGTTCATTGCTCCGGCCCAGAATACTATTAATCCGGCATGGGCTACATGGGCCCCCAGTAGTTTACCGGATAAATTGATAAGTCGGGCATTCCCGGCCCACCAAGTAAAACCAGTCGTTTCTTGGTCACGACCAGTTAAAGGTAAAGTTCCATTAAAGAGCGTTTCCACGTGGTAGAACCTCCTCAGGGAATATAAGGTTTTCATGAGGCTGATCTTGAGCCGCCATCCACGCACGAATACCTTCGTTTAAGAGAATATTTTTGGTGTAGAAAGTCTCAAATTCAGGATCTTCCGCTGCGCGGATTTCTTGAGAAACAAAGTCATAGGCACGTAGGTTCAGGGCCAGACCGACTACTCCAAGAGCACTCATCCATAAACCAGTTACTGGTACAAATAACATAAAGAAATGTAACCAACGTTTATTGGAAAAAGCAACCCCAAAGATTTGGGACCAAAAGCGGTTAGCAGTAACCATTGAATAAGTTTCTTCTGCTTGGGTTGGGTTAAAAGCACGGAATGTATTTGCGCCATCACCATCTTCAAATAAGGTATTTTCTACGGTAGCGCCATGAATAGCGCATAGTAGGGCAGCGCCCAATACACCAGCAACTCCCATCATATGAAATGGGTTTAATGTCCAATTATGAAACCCTTGGAAAAAGAGAATGAATCGAAATATAGTTGCTACACCAAAACTAGGCGCAAAGAACCAACCAGGCTGGCCCAGTGGATAAATTAGGAATACAGAAACAAAAACAACAATTGGACCGGAGAATGCGATTGCATTATAAGGCCGCAATTGAACAGATCGAGCAAGTTCAAATTGACGTAACATAAAACCTATTAATCCGAAAGCACCGTGAAGAGCAACAAAAGTCCACAGACCACCTAATTGACACCAACGGGTCAAATCTCCCTGTGCTTCAGGACCCCACAGTAACAACAAAGAGTGTGCTAAACTATTAGCAGGAGTAGAGACTACTACAGTTAAGAAGTTACAACCTTCCAAATAGTAACTTGCCAATCCATGAGTATACCATGAAGTTACAAAGGTGGTACCTGTGAACCAACCCCCCACGGCAAAATAGGCGCAAGGAAAGAGCAATAGACCGGACCAACCCACAAAACAAAACGGTCCCTCCGTAACTAGTCATCCATAATATCAAATAAATCATTTTGATCTTTGGTAAATTTACCAAGAGCTATAGTCATAGTAATCCTCCTATTCAACTACTTCAAACCATTTCCGAACACCTCCTAGGATTTTCAGCGATGGAACCTTCGAGGCTTTTTTCATTTTATATAGAATATGATTTCTCGTAGACTGTCCCTTCTTTTCTACTGGGGTTCGAATAGAAAAATTCTTTTTTTGTCCATTGATATCTAATAAATCCATTAACTTAATTAATTGGCTTATTCCTTTCTATTCTAACAAAATTCCCTAAGTCATGACTCGAAAATTTTCTTATGACTCATAAATCCTAGAAATACATTTTTTAAAGAACTATTCCAAAAACAAATGATCGATCGCTTTTATTACTCTCGTTACCAGCGGATCCCCAGACATACTACTCTGCTTTTATCAAATAAGATTCTTTTTTAATCTTGTTCGTGAAATTAAAAAAAAAATAGTTTTCTATATTATTCGAATTTGTATGTCTAGAAAACTACTAGAGGATCCTATTTTTACTTTCTATTTTACTATTTTTACTTTCTATTTTACATTGATTTCTTTTATTGTATTCTTTGTTCTATTTTTCTGTCATTCAGATTAATCTAATTTCGACGTATACCCTTTCTTGCGGATCGAGGTAATAAATTGGACTCTTTTTCTCTATTTATTTTTTTATCTATCTGTCCTATTTTTGAATATTCTAGGGAATTGGATTAATAATAATAGATTCTAACTGAAAGTTTCGTCCAATAATTGCCTTCAAAATCTCGTATGCATCATAGATATGAAAACCAAATGTTTGATACTCGAAGTCATGATTGGATGGATTTTTCTATTCTTTTTATAGACATATCTTCTATTTTTATAGACCTATCTTAAAGAAATAATAGAAATCAATTTTGATCTTTTCTTGTATTCGGGAAAAAGATATTTGGAAGTCAAATGACTTGTCTGTTGGAACTTAGAATAAGCCCTCCCATTGGAGGAGAGGAGTAGCAATTGATTCCTAGGAACAATAAGATATTATCCAAAATATAGATGGATTCTTGTAGAGTTCGAACCAAAAGGGTATTAAAAAGAAAAAAAAGATACACTGTTCGAATTTCATTTCTATCCACCAATTGGAATATCAGGATAGTGGATATAGTTCTGATTCAATAGGTTAGGTCCACTTACTTTTTTTAGAATCTTTCCCTTTATTGGATTGGAAGAATCCAAAATAGGAGTATATGACAATTAAAGCAAAGAAAATATCAGATTCTAAAAAAAGAAATATATATAGAAAAGAATACTATTTCCCTTTCTAACTAGAATGAGTTTACTCTATTCGAATGATAACAATAACTTAATAGAGTTTAAATTCTAAATTGGATTTTTTATAATGAAATTCAACTATTCATTAGTTTTATTTTATTTTATTACAAACAGAAACTTATCTTTCTTCAAATAGAAATACTACTGTTATCATTTTTTGATAAAAAAAAAAGCCCTTTATCAGATTTGAACCGATGACTTACGCCTTACCATGGCGTTACTCTACCGCTGAGTTAAAAGGGCGCCGTTTGAGTCAATTCCCGAATACAGAATCAGCCAATATGAATATGAATATGAATTATGATTTGAGTACATCTATTTCAAATATTTCCGAATCTTTGATAAATGGATTCTATCCTGTCCCTTAACTCAATTCTTATTGATCTTCATCCTTTTTTATTTTACTCCATTTCCGGATTCATTCTCATTTTTTTATTTCCCTACTTAGTGTGAAATAGAAATATACCTAATTCAATCTTCTTAACACTGAATGAAAGTGAACGAAATTAAGGTGTTAATGCCCCCCTGTTCCAGCAAATCAATTATTTCCAGAAAGGATTCTATGTTTATTTTGGTTTCTTTCGCATTACTTCATTTTATTTTGTATTTTGTTGAATTCTAGATTGGTGATTGGAATGAACCATTTCGAAATCGAAAGGGTGAATCCAAAAATTGTAAGAAATTCTGAAAGATGGGAAGATCCTTCTGATTGAATCATTCTATTGACAATTTCAAAAAACTGTTCATACTATGAACATAGTAGAATGGAGGTCGGGAAAGGCTGCCCCCATCGTCTAGCGGTTTAGGACATCTCTCTTTCAAGGAGGCAACGGGGATTCGACTTCCCCTGGGGGTAGGATACTACGAAAGGAAATGGATCAGGGATTATCAATAAAGACTAAATTGGATTCTTCCTGCTGGGTCGATGCCCGAGCGGTTAATGGGGACGAACTGTAAATTCGTTGGCAATATGTCTACGCTAGTTCAAATCCAGCTCGGCCCAAAAATAAAATATTTACGGATCCACCATGAAATGATAGAACCCATTTGGTGTTCTCTTAAAATCACCAATGGGTTCGGATACACAAGATTAGAATCTCGAGTCCTATGTGTTTATTCCATATTACTTACATATTTTTTCCACAATTAGGATTTTGCAAAATTCCTATCGGGATCTGTAAGTTTAAAGTCTAAGGAAAGGGTTAAAGTTAAAAAACAAAAAAGACTCTTTTTTGTTTCCTTGATTTCTTGATTGATTTATTTTTAAATCAAGTTGGCAATAACGAACGGATTGCGATGCGAGTCATCCGTGTCGATAAAGTGCAGACCCATCCAAATAGGAATATATATAGAAGTAAGCCCCAGGGGTTCGAATCTCAAATAGAAAAACAAAGAGTTTGGATGAAATTGTAAGAATATATATGTATACTATACGACTTTTTCCCTGGGATTGTAGTTCAATTGGTCAGAGCACCGCCCTGTCAAGGCGGAAGCTGCGGGTTCGAGTCCCGTCAGTCTCGATGGATACAAATCCAAAAAATATCAATGGATTTAGTGTATGAAAGGGAATAAAAATAAAAATAAATATCATTTCTAACGGGTATCCCCTTTTTTCTTTTTTAGTTTTAGGGAAAGGTTGGGACAAAGAAAAAGGACTTTTGGATTGCATCAGAAAGTCATTTTCTTATTTGGTATGGATAAAACATCTTCCGATGTTATACTATTCAATTCTCGACCATGAATTCTTGATTTGATAGATCACATATAGTTATTCGTGATATGGATCCGATTGGATATCATCGAGATCCTATTTATACCATTGAATTTAGTGAAGAAATATTTTTTATTTCTATGGGATTAAATCCCGAAGTATTTATTAGAAATTAAAGAGAAAGAAAACATAGAGATTATCTGGCTAAAATGAACCAATATAGTCATTTATGGGTTCTATGCGAAACTTGCTCTAGCTTAAATTTTAAACAATTTTTAGTAGCCAAACTGAGTATTTGCGAATATTGTGGTGAGCATCTGAAAATGAGAAGTTCAGATAGAATCAAACTTTTGATTGATCCAGGTACTTGGAATCCTATGGATGAAGACATGGTTTCTCTGGATCCCATTAAATTTGATTCGATTGAAAAAATTCCAATTCTTCAATGGGATCCCATTGCATTCGACTTGATTTTCGTGGATCCTCCCGAGGAAGAGGAAAAGGAAGAAGATCAACCTTATATCGATCGTCTTGATTCTTATCAAGAAAAGACAGGATTACCAGAAGCGGTTCAAACAGGCATAGGTCAACTAAATGGTATTCCTTTAGCAATAGCTGTTATGGATTCTGAGTTTATCGCGGGTAGTATGGGATCCGTAGTGGGTGAGAAAATAACTCGGTTGATCGAATATGCTACCAATCAACTTTTACCTCTAATTATAGTCTGTGCTTCCAGAGGAGCGCGTATGCAAGAAGGAAGTTTGAGCTTAATGCAAATGGCTAAAATTTCTTCTGCGTTATATAATTATCAAATAAATAAAAAGTTATTCTATGTAGCGATACTTACATCTCCGACTACTGGTGGGGTAACCGCTAGTTTTGCGATGTTGGGGGATATCGTTATTGCGGAACCAAACGCAACCATTGCATTTGCGGGTAAAAGAGTGATTGAACAATTGTTGAATGTGGAAGTGCCTGAAGGTTCCCAATCGGCGGACCTTTTATTCGACAAGGGAGTATTGGATTCAGTCGTACCACGTGATTTTTTAAAGCAGTTTTTAACG
>CAWUDS030007204.1:17500-24751 GCA_963859935.3 Lathyrus sativus
TTTTATTCGATACAAACTTTTTTTTTTTGAGGATCCATTATAATAATGAGAAAGATTTCTGCATATTCACAAAAATCGATCAATAATATCAAAATCGGATGAATCGGCCCAGACCGGCTTACTAATGGGTTCCCCTAATATATTACAAAATTTCGCATTAGCCAATGATCTAATTAGCGGAATAATTGGAACTATTATATCCAAATTTTGGATAACAATTTCGATTAGAAATGTATTTTGCAGCATTTGACTCCGTACCACGGAACGATTTAGTCGCACATTTAAAAAATAGCCTAAAAGCTGAAATGAATGTTCGGATAATGGGTTTATATGATCATTCTTGGTTGAGACCAAACATCAAATAAACATTGCCATAAATGGATAAAATAGTGTTTCCATTTATTCATCCAAAAAGGCGCATTCTTTGAAGCCAGAATGCATTTTCCTTGATATCGAACATAATGAATGTTAAGATCTTTGAAGAATGTTAAAGGATACGAAAAATCTTTATAAAAAACTTTTTCAAGATGCTCTCTTTTTGCATAAAAAAAATTCGCTAAAAAAAACGCTAAAAGATTTGAATCGTAAATGAGAGGATTTAGTACGTAGAAAAACGAAGATAGATTCATATTCACATACATAAAAATTATGGAGGAACAAGAATAATCTTGGATTACTTTTTGAAAAAGTAGAAATCCATTTTCTGGTAGTAATAAAACTATTCCAATTACAAAAAATATAAAGAAACAGCCTTAATAAATGAAAAAGAGGGGCATCTTTCACCCAATATCGAAGGATTTGAACTAAGATTTCCAGATGGATAGGATAGGGTATTCGTATATCTGACACATAATTTAAATATGTAAATTTATCTTCCAAAAAGGGAAAAATGGAATGAATTGATCTCAAATTTTTATAAGATTGGAGGATTTCTGCCTCCTCTAAGGAGTCCACGACGGAGAGATGGATTGGGCCGACCCCCTGTGATGAGCGGGACAGAGCAGTGTGTATATATATATATATATATATATATATATATATATATATATATATATATATATATATATATATATATATATATATATATATATATATATATATATATATTATATATATATATATATAAATATATATATATATATATATATATATATATATATATATATATATATATATATATATATATATATATATATATATATATATATATATATATATATATATATATATATATATATATATATATATATATATATATATATATATATATATATATATATATATATATATATAAATAGTATGATTGCATCCTTAGCTTTTATTCGCCGTTACGTCGTTTTTTCGTTAATTCGCGTTTATAATCCGTGTTTGATTAATTCACGAAAACTAAATCCGTTTGCTTAATTTGGAATATAGGATTGTTAATCTAGTTTAGGTCTTTTGCGCTTGTTAATTGACATAGGAATCGAATAGAGATCGAAATCGCTTAGGAAATTGGTAAGGTAGAAACCCGTGATAAGCCGGAACCGAAAACAGTAGATTGACTTATTTTGATAATCACTTATTTTAACCGCTTAATTGCGTTTTCTTTATTTATCGATCAGAAACCAAACGAACTCCCCCTCCATTTTGAATTTGGTTGATTAATCACATAAAAGAATCATTAAGACGATATCCGAGTTGAATTGTCGCTGTATTACGTTTTCATCAAAAACACTCGTTTTGATCCGCGCGCGACAACTGATCAATGAGCTAGGCCCTCCACGACGGAGAGATGGATTGGGCCGACCCTGTGTGATGAGCGAGAAAGAGCAGTATATATATATATATATATATATATATATATATATATATATATATATATATATATATATATATATATATATATATATATATATATATATATATATATATATATATATATATACATATATATATATATATATATATATATATATATATATAAATATATATATATATATATATATATATATATATATATATATATATATATTATATATATATATAAATATATATATATATATATATATATATATATATATATATATATATATATATATATATATATATATATTTATATATATATATATATATATATATATATTTATATATATAAATAGTATGATTGCATCCTTAGCTTTTATTCGCCGTTACGTCGCTTTTTCTATAATTCGCGTTTATAATTCGTGTTCGCTTAATTCACGACAACTAAATCCGTTTGCTTAATTTGGAATATAGGATTGTTAATCTAGTTTATGTCTTTTGCGCTTGTTAATTGACATAGGAATCGAATAGAGATCGAAATCGCTTAGGAAATTGGTAAGGTAGAAACCCGTGATAAGCCGGAACCGAAAACAGTAGATTGACTTATTTGATAATCACTTATTTTAACCGCTTAATTGCGTTTTCTTTATTTATCCGATCAGAAACCAAACCAACTCCCCCTCCATTTGAATTTGGTAGATTAATCACATAAAAGAATCCTTGAGACGATATCCGAGTTGAATTGTCGCTGTATTACGTTTTAATCAAAAACACTCGTCTTGATCCGCGCGCGACAATTGATCAATGAGCTAGGCCCTCCACGACGGAGAGATGGATTGGGCCGACCCCGTGTGATGAGCGGGACAGAGCAGTATATATATATATATATATATATATATATATATATATATATATATATATATATATATATATATATATATATATATATATATATATATATATATATATATATATATATATATATATATATATATATATATATATATATATATATATATATATATATATATATATATATATATATATATACATATATATATATATATATATATATATATATATATATATATATATATATATATATATATATATATATATATATATATATATATATATATATATATATATATATATACATATATATATATATATATATATATATATATATATATATAATATATATATATATATATATATATATATATGTTATATATTTATATATATAAATAGTATGATTGCATCCTTAGCTTTTATTCGCCGTTACGTCGCTTTTTCGTTAATTCGCGTTTATAATTCGTGTTCGCTTAATTCACGAAAACTAAATCCGTTTGCTTAATTTGGAATATAGGATTGTTAATCTAGTTTATGTCTTTTGCGCTTGTTAATTGACATAGGAATCAAATAGAGATCGAAATCGCTTAGGAAATTGGTAAGGTAGAAACCCGTGATAAGCCGGAACCGAAAACAATAGATTGACTTATTTTGATAATCACTTATTTTAACCGCTTAATTGCGTTTTTTTATTTATCCGATCAGAAACCAAACCAACTCCTCCTCCATTTTGAATTTGGTAGATTAATCACATAAAAGAATCCTTGAGACGATATCCGAGTTGAATTGTCGCTGTATTACGTTTTCATCTAAAACACTCGTTTTGATCCGCGCGCGACAACTGATCAATGAGCTAGGCCCTCCACGACGGAGAGATGGATTGGGCCGACCCCGTGTGATGAGCGGGACAGAGCAGTATATATATATATATATATATATATATATATATATATATATATATATATATATATATATATATATATATATATATATATATATATATATATATATATATATATATATATATATATATATATATATATATATATATATATATATATATATATATATATATATATATATATATATATATATATATATATATATATATATATATATATATATATATATATATATATATATATATATATATATATATATATATATATATATATATATATATATATATATATATATATAATTATATATATATATATATATATATATATATATATATATATATATATATATATATATATATATATATATATATATATATATATATAAGAATCTTAATCGGTTGAGTAAGTAAATAAAATAATTAATTATATTTAATAATTAATTATTTAATTGAATATGTGCTTAAATATAAGTGGATGTCAAGATAATCCATTTCGAAATAATGAAAATTTTAAATGATTATCATTCTATATATAGGCTATGATCTCAAATATCATGCCATAAGAAAATTATCTCTTTTTCTCTCCATTCGAAGAGTTTTCAAGACATTAAGAGTACCGGTTGAGAAAAATCCACAAGCCAACCAGTGTCAAACACTTGTCTCTACACTTTTGTATTTTAGAATTATCGTTGTTATTGTCTAAAAATCTTTCTCATTATATTCGTCAAGGTATTCCTATAATCATTAATATCAAAATGTCATAGATCCTAAGGTTTGTGTCCATGGGGAGACGCTTAAGCGCTCCCAGTGTGATGAGTGATCAGTGCATATTTATGCACTTTCTCCTATATTTTTACTTAGGCATTTCTTTACTTTATCTTGATTATTTTTATGTTTATTTTGTTTTGATATTTTATTTTATTTTTGGCTTAATTTGATTTACGCACTTATTTTTCAGCTTTAGCAGTCTGCACGGAAACGATCATAACTGGAGTTCCGGAAATCCGTTTGAGGCGTTCTAAAAATCAACGGAAAGCTAAGAGAGAGATCTACGACTTTCGAGTTGGAGTCGAAGTCAGATTCGGAGCCTAAAATTCCAGAATTCCGTTTGAAGTTACTGCATTAGAATTTTATTTTAGTGTTGGGTCATGTATTGGGCCTGGGTTATGTTTTCGACCCAGTTGGGTTATGACCCGAATTTGCTTTCTTTTAAAGAAAAAATACTCGTGTTACTTTTCACCTAGTTACATTTTCACGAAAAATACATTCGGAGCTTTGAGAGAACCATGGAGAGTTAATTCCTTAGAGTCATTATGTTATAATCGCGTTCCAACGCTTTGAGGTTTTTACTTTATCAATCTAATTCGTTTCTCTTTCAACACTATTCTATGAATTGCTTTTGCTTATTCTGTTAGTTTATAGAATTGTTTTGATTAAATTCGTATGATTGCATCCTTAGCTTTTATTCGCCGTTACGTCGCTTTTTCGTTAATTCGCGTTTATAATTCGTGTTTGCTTAATCCACGAAAACTAAATCCGTTTGCTTAATTTGGAATGTAGGATTGTTAATCTAGTTTATGTCTTTTGCGCTTGTTAATTGACATAGGAATCGAATAGAGATCGAAATCGCTTAGGAAATTGGTAAGGTAGAAACCCATGATAAGCCGGAACCGAAAACAGTAGAATGACTTATTTTGATAATCACTTATTTTAACCGCTTAATTGTATTTTCTTTATTTATCCGATCAGAAACCAAACCAACTCCCCCTCCATTTTGAATTTGGTAGATTAATCACATAAAAGAATCCTTGAGACGATATCCGAGTTGAATTGTCGTTGTATTACGTTTTCATCAAAAACACTCGTTTTGATCCGCGCGTGACACCTTATCAATGAGCTAGGCCCTCCACGACGGAGAGACGGATTGGGCCGACCCCGTGTGATGAGCTTGACAGAGCAGTATATATATATATATATATATATATATATATATATATATATATATATATATATATATATATATATATATATATATATATATATATATATATATATATATATATATATATATATATATATATATATATATATATATATATATATATATATATATATATATATATATATATATATATATATATATATATATATATATATATATATATATATATATATATATATATATATAGATATATATAGATATATATAGATATATATATACATACATACATACATATATATATATATATATATATATATATATATATATATATATATATATATATATATATATATATATATATATATATATATATATAAGAATCTTAATCGGTTGAGTAAGTAAATAAAATAATTAATTATATTTAATAATTAATTATTTAATTGAATATGTGCTTAAATATAAGTGGATGTCAAGATAATCCATTTCGAAATAATGAAAATTTTAAACGATTATCATTCTATATATAGGCTATGATCTCAAATATCATGCCATAAGAAAATTATCTCTTTTTCTCTCCATTCGAAGAGTTTTCAAGACATTAAGAGTACCGGTTGAGAAAAATCCACAAGCCAACCAGTGTCAAACACTTGTCTCTACACTTTTGTATTTTAGAATTATCGTTGTCATTGTCTAAAAATCTTTCTCATTATATTCGTCAAGGTATTCCTATAATCATTAATATCAAAATGTCATAGATCCTAAGGTTTGTGTCCATGGGGAGACGCTTAAGCGCTCCAGTGTGATGAGTGATCAGTGCATATTTATGCACTTTCTCCTATATTTTTACTTAGGCATTTCTTTACTTTATCTTGATTATTTTTATGTTTTATTTTGTTTTGATATTTTATTTTATTTTTGGCTTAATTTGATTTCCGCACTTATTTTCAGCTTTAGCAGTCTGCACGGAAACGATCATAACTGGAGTTTCGGAAATCCGTTTGAGGCGTTCTAAAAATCGCCGGAAAGCTAAGAGAGAGATCTACGACTTTAGTTATGGAGTCGAAGTCATATTCGGAGCCTAAAATTCCAGAATTCCGTTTGAAGTTACTGCATTAGAATTTTATTTTAGTGTTGGTTCATGTATTGGGCCTGGGTTATGTTTTCGAGCAAGTTGGGTTATGACCCGAATTTGCTTTCTTTTTAAAGGAAAAATACTCGTGTTACTTTTCACCTAGTTACATTTTCACGAAAAATACATTCGGAGCTTTGAGAGAACCATGGAGAGCTAATTCCTTAGAGTCATTATGCTGTAATCGCGTTCCAACGCTTTGAGGTTTTTACTTTATCAATCTAATTCGTTTCTCTTTCAACACTATTCTATGAATTGATATTGCTTATTCTGTTAGTTTATAGAATTGTTTTGATTAAATTCGTATGATTGCATCCTTAGCTTTTATTCACCGTTACGTCGCTTTTTCGTTAATTCGCGTTTATAATTCGTGTTTGCTTAATTCACGAAAACTAAATCCGTTTGCTTAATTTGGAATATGGGATTGTTAATCTAGTTTATGTCTTTTGCGCTTGTTAATTGACATAGGAATCGAATAGAGATCGAAATCGCTTAGGAAATTGGTAAGGTAGAAACCTGTGATAAGCCGGAACCGAAAACAGTAGATTGACTTATTTTGATAATCACTTATTTTAACCGCTTAATTGCGTTTTCTTTATTTATCCAATCAGAAACCAAACCAACTCCCCCTCCATTTTGAAT
>CAWUDS030007206.1:0-12376 GCA_963859935.3 Lathyrus sativus
TAAAAATCTTTCTCATTATATTCGTCAAGGTATTCCTATAATCATTAATATCAAAATGTCATAGATCCTAAGTGTCATACCCTAAATTTGTCCTACCCCTTTCGTAAATATTTTCGCATTTATTACTTCATGTCATTTAGACACCTGTTCACCTGCAACTGGTTGTTTTTTTAAAGTTTTATCTTTTCTTCTTTTTGACCAATTAAGGTGTGACACATGGCCTAAGGACGTTTTTTTTTATGTGAATATGATTTTTTTTAAATTTTTTTAAACTCTTCCTTTTTTATAAAAAAAATCTTACAAATAATTTTTTTTTTGTTATTTCCTTTTTTCGTTTTTATAAATTTTATTTTATTCTTATATTCTTTTTTAATATTTAGTTATTATTGTTAAATTCATTTAGTAATGTACTATTAGTTTTTATATATCTTATTTTTAATTAATTGCTGAAAAATTTAAATAAAAAAAGAAAAGAAGTTGGATTTGGACATGGCCCATTACTTGCAGCCCGTTAGAGATTTGAGAGAGGAATTATTAGGGTTTCGGTCAGAATAAAAGGGGTAGAACAAGACCCTAAAGAGGGGAATTTCACTGTTCACAAGGCAAAAAAAACCCTAAATCGATCTACTGTTCACTCATCCTCCTCCCCTTGAGAAAATTTCCGCCGACACCTTCCTCACCTCAATCTAACCCTTCTTCTTTCCCAAATCCGTCTTCCCTCTCACCACCGTCGATTTTCCCGTCTCCTTCATTTTACCGGCGCCGCAATAATCATTTTCACCCAAACCCTCAATCATCCCTCATCGAATTCACCATCACCCTGTTTCGAACCAAACTCGACCCAGATTAAAATCCGTTTCCTTCAATGATTCGACAACAACTTTTAACATCACCAGTTTCCGTTTGTAAAGAACAACACCACATCGTGCCTGTAACAATTTATCTTGAGTCGTTGTCTATTTGTCTTTTTTGCAGGTAACTTTAAAGATCTGAGTTTGAAATGTTGACTTAAGAGGATGTTGTTGTATTGACCGCTCGGTGTCGAGATAACAATGTTCAACTTAATCTTGAAAACACCGTTTCCGACGACAGACAACAGCAAGATGGTGTGAGCTTTAATACAAGATTCGGATTCAAGTTGGCTTCTGTCGTGGCACTTTCATGTTGAAGATGTGGCCATCTATTCCATCAACAGTGACAACAACATTTCTGCTTTCTCAGTGCAAACACCCCCGTTTCAGTTGGTAGCAACAACGATCCAGTCGCATCTTCAACTCAATTCCGTTATATGGATATTGTTTTCACTATTCTGTTTTCTATTTCTATTTGGGCTGATGATTTTTGTGCAGATCACGGCATTGTCGAATCATCGATTGTACGACAAGAGCTTGAAGCGATGTGATGCTGATAACCATTGGAACAACAACTCACCTTCACTCTGGTTCCACCACAGGCTCAACGAAAAAGCAATCAATCACGCCATTCACCGCGTGATGTCGGCTGTTTCTCCTAGCTGTTATTAGACGTTTGTCGTATTTTGTTCTCTTTTTGACAGGAGGTTCCGTACAGGAAAGCCTTCGTCGATCGAACTTAATGTTGGTCGCACTGCAGTTTGATAACAACCACTCTAAATGTTACTCAACTTTGAAGCGAGGTTGGCAGCATCGTCTCAGTTGCAACTAATGTCATCGAAGGTCCTGTATTTGGTCGTGCTGGTTTGATAAGGCTAAAAGATAATATGTTGACGATGTGTTAATGATTCTACGTCACGATAGCATACGAACTCAGTCTCCCTTCTTTTCAACAACGATGTTAGCAGCAGCAATACTCCAGCAAGTCTTCGTTTACGAATTGCGGCTTGTACCAGCTAGTGGTCTCGATTTACTTTGAGTTTGTGAAGTGGGAATGATGGAGACAGAGATAAGCTGGAGAAGTGGGTGTTAATTCTTTCTTTTTCTCAATTTCGGTGTTGTTGTGTTGTTCTGCCTGGTTGTGTTTTCATTTAAATGCAGGTGGAGAATTGATTAGTTGTTTTGGTATCGATTTAGTGTCGGCGCAACGTTCCTAGGCTCCATCTTCTGCAATACGTCATTGTCGCTACTGCGAAAATTGGCGTCGGCTGAACAGAAGAGTCGCCACCGTGCGTTATTTATCCCAACGGAGGGAAAGGAAACACTCGAAGTAAACCTACCGCAAAGATGGGAAAGGAATGGTCATCGCAACCAAATCCTAGATTCGGGAGTCGATTATGCAAGGGGAAGGTATTAGCACCCCTCACGTCCGTCGTACTCGATGGGATCCACGCTTGTTTTTTAGTCTAAAGGATGCAAAACAATCTATCTACGGCTGCTAAATCTAAACGGAGGGAAACTGACTCGATAGAGCATCGCGCTCTATGCCTATGTATTCTCAAGAGAGAAAGTCAGAGTCATCGTAGTTCGGGAAACTACAAGGAATTGGCTCGCCAAGACTTCACGTCTTGTGCCTACGTACTTCCACACAGCATGGAAGATCAGAGCTTTCGTAGTTCAGGCTAACTACGGCTAGACAGGGTATTCTCGATCACACAGGAGTGAAAGACTAAGCTTGGTTCTAGAGGTACGGGAACCTACGGGAAATTAGAACTACGGTCGGGTCTCGATCGCACAGCAGCGATAGAAAGGGAAACATCAGTCGTCAGCGGGAAAGTCTCGATCGCACAGCAGCGAGAGAACAGAGAGGTTAGTTGTTAGTGTGCTCTCTAGGATATCGCATCCTATGCCTACATATTCTCATTAGATATGAGAAATCAGAGCAGCTGTAGTTCAGCCTATTACAGCTAAACGGGGAAAAAGGGAAAAGGGAGCTCGCTAGGATACGTCATCCTATGCCTACGTACTCTCGTCCGGCACGAGAGATCAGAGCTAACGTAGTTCGACGGGAAAACGAATCTCAATTGCACGGGAGCAAGAGAAAAGGGGTTTCGCTCACACGGGGCGAGAACAAAGAGGAAGCAGGCTTACGCCTAAACGGGAAGGAACTCGGGACACACATGCAAGAACCTAAGAAGAAACTCCTCAGCTGGAACTTCCTTTGTATCTGATGATGCAGCCCACAACACTCGATGGTTGCCTGAAGACTTGAATACGACGATGATAATGAACGAAGCAGCTCCTGGGTTCCTGACGTGCGCGCAAGCTCCATTCCAATCTTCTCCTCTCTGGATCTTTGATGATGACGCTCGAATCAAGAACAACGTAACGCTTAGACCGTCATGGTTCGACTTATGCGAGAAATCGAACTCTCAAAGGTAGCGTATTGATATCCGTGTCAAAGACAAGATAGAGAAATGATATCGAAAATCATTCTCCAATTGAATTGTGTCACACGGCCAGCCAAGAATAAAATCGAAGATAAAATCAGATAGAAACGAAAACAGGAGAGAAATCCAATGCAAAATGGAAATAAAATGCTACTCCTAAAATACGACAATTAAAGTCCTAAGGGAAATATATCCTAAAAATAATTACCTCTATAAATCTTCTAAACCAGGAATTAATTCCTAAACTATATTAAAAATATTAAATCCTAACAAGTTTTGAACTAAAGTTCTTTAAAGGTAACTATTAAATCCTAAACTATTTTCTAACTAGAATATTCTAGGATATTAAAAATATTCTAACTAATATTAAACTAAAAAAAGTTCTAAAGAATATAAGATTCTACTCTAAAATACTCTATGCATTTAACTATTTTTTAAGAAAAAAAATTAAACTATCCTAACAACTTCAACTAAATTGCGATAAAAAAAGGTCACAAAAATAGCAAGCAGGGGGGGGGGGGGTAAATGATACAGAGGATGGTGTAATCAGTAAAAGAAACCAGGGCCCAGCCCACTAACCAAACATACACACGGGGAGGGGGGAAGAATAAAAAACGGAGGTATGTAAAAAGAACCAACGTCATTGGGCTTAGAAGCCCACACCCACACCCTTAGGTCCAATCCTCAGAACAAATGAACTCTAACCCTAATCTCCTTGGTTCACTGTTCATTGATCCCTAAACGGCGTCTCCTTTCTCTTCTCCAAACTCTCTCTCACCTCACCAATCTTTCGCCAATCTCTCAGACCAACGAACTTCAATACACGAATCAAAACAATAAAACGAGATTCATCCGTCCTTGATGATTTGATGCTGATGATCTTTGATGAAGATTTTTTTTGAAGCGGTTCTGCATAGAAGATACTGATGAAGATCAAAGAACGCGATATGAAGAACTTCGTGCGATTTGGACGTACAAACCTGACGGAGCTTCTTGAAGAAATTCTTGAAGATTCTTGACGAATCAAGAACGTGGACGAAGGTATGAGCGTTCTTGATCAATTTATGGAGGACTTGGTTGAAGATCCGTGGAGTTCTGGCAATCTGATGATGAATAGTGGTGATTATTGACGATCGGTGATGATGCCAATTGATGAACACGAATCCAGGTTGATGAACATACGAAGATCTTTTGTGAAGATCCGGTGAACAATTGAAGATCTGGAACATTCTTGAAGGATCTGATGGATACGATTGTGAGCGGTGAGCATTCCATGAAGATCGCTGGAGATCTGATGAGTTTCTGGATGAAGATCGCTTGAAGATCTCTACTGAAGAATTGATGAACGTCCTGGAAATTTGAAGGACACTGATGAAGACGATGAACAAAAATCTGACGAAAAATTGATGAAGTTGAAGATCCATGGATCTTGAAAGATCTGGAAAATGATGAACGGTGAATGCACGTAGAGATCTGATGAAGAACTGACGATTCTGGAAATTGGACCGGATGAACATCGAAGCAAGTTGAAGATCGTTGAAGGTTTTATGATTCTGGTGATAACTGATGAACGTGTTCTTGATGAACGACATGATGAATCTGGGAAAATGTTGAGATTCGTTGATGAATTGTATCGGAGAGGATGAAGATTAGAGGAGCTGGATGAATTTTCTGGAAAAAATGGTGTTTCCGGTGGGTGTTGTGGTGGTCGGAGGCAGTTGGAGGGTGGTTGCGGTGGCCGGTGATGGTTGGGGTGGCCGGCGGTGACCGTTAGGGCGGTCGCCGGCAATTGCATGCCGGCCGGTGGAATTTCCGGTGAGGGGATGGTGAGTGGACAAGTGGCGAGTTGCATGCTGAGGGAGGAGGAGGTGGAGACACGTGTGTGTGGAGAGGGTGAGTGGAGAGAGCCACGTGTGGGAGAGAGTGATGGTGTGGCTGATTCTGAGTGAAGTTGGAAAAATGAGGTGGCTCCTCCTGAATTACACATGTGGCAATGCATATATACTGACACTTGGCACGAATGGACTTGGGCCTCTGAGATTTGTGGATAATGTGGCCCATTATTAAACAGACTTAAATGGATTAATGCTGATTCAAATTGTACAATTAAACAAAACTAATTAAAAAACTGAACAATTAGCCTATTAAAAAAAACGAAAATGGACTAAACAAGACCATTAACTCCTAATTAACCTAATTAAAATGCTAGTGATGATTAACAAGGTCCCAATTAAAACTAATTAATCCAATTAAACTTCCTAAAATGCTAATTAACACCTAATTAATTCTTAAAAGAAATTGATTTAAAAAAAGTGATTTACTATATTAAACTCTATTAATATCTGAAAATGATTAAATCCACTAAACTCTAAATCAATTAACATCTAAAAAAGAGATTTAACCCTATTAAATTCCTATTAACTTCTAAAATAAAACAATTAACACCTAATTAATTCTTAAAAGAGAAGAATTTAAAGTCTATTGAAAATTCAATTAAAAAACTATTTAATATCTAGCAAAAGAATTATCTATTAAAATCTATTAAATCTATAAAATCAATTAAAAAATCTAATAAACTCTATAAAAAAACCTATTAAATTCTATATACTTCTATTAAAGAAAATATCTATTAAATTCTACTAACAAAATATTAACCTATTTAATATCTACAAAAACAAATAAACCTATTAAAAAAATCTATTAAAATGCATTAAAAATCTAGAAAATAATAGAAAAATCCTAAAAAAATGCCAGGAAGCCGATTAAATCGAATAAAGAACAATTGCGCAACCATAGCGAAATCCGGGCACCGAGATGGCCTGAAAACACAGGGAATGAGCACCAATTCTCAAAATACATTTATCCAAACCGACCTGAACTGCCTGAAACGCCAGGGGCTGCAATCCCGATAAAATCAATATGAATGAGAAAATGCACTGTATGCGGTATGCGAATGCGAATGCAAAATGCGTCGAAACATAAACCAGGTATGGGAACCGGTTGGTCAAATTTTGGGGTGCAACAGCTGCCCCTATTCAAACGGCTTGGACCTGAAGGGTTGAAGAGCGAACGACTTTCAAACATTCAAAGGTAGAAGACGGTTGAATACCAAATAAACCCAAAAGTTTGCCAACCGCAGAAATAAACTGCACGCTTGCTTGGGGAAAACATCCAAAGAACTGAATCTGGTTGTTACGGCAACAACTGATCAATCATCTGATAAAACCACGAATCTTAACCGACCATCTCTATTGGGGTAACCTGGAAATGTCGGAACCTGAGTGTTCAACGAGCACAAAGTTTGAATCTTTCTAAGCAATTAGCCGGAGTCTGAGCGCTCAATGTAATAGCATGATCACGTCACGAAATGAATATCTATCGGAGTCGGGATACTCAACGAAATAACTGGGACCAGAATGCTCAACAAACCATCGGAGCCTGAATACTCAACGAAACAACCGGAGTCAGAAAACTCAACGAACAACCGAAGCCAGAACGCTCAACGAACAACCGAAGCCAGAACGCTCAACGAACAACCGGAGCCAGAACGCTCAACATCAACAATCGGAGCCAGAAAACTCAACGAAGCAATCGGAGCCAGAACGCTCAACGAAGCAATCGGAGCCAGAACGCTCAACGTCACTGATGATTTCACTGGGGATTTACCGGAGCCTGGATACTCGACGGACGAAGCAATATATCACAAATCGAACATTCACCGGAATTTGGACATTCCACGGAAGAAGAGTACTATTGCAACAATTACTAGAATCTGTATACCCAACTGCCTTTATCGGAGCCCGGACATTCAACGGACAAAGCAAAACGTTACAAATTGAAAATTTCACCAGAATCTGGATATTCAACGGAGGAGCCGGGGCCTGAACGCTCAACATAACACATCGGAGTCTGAACACTCAATGCCACAAACCGGAGTCGGACAACTCAACGCAACAAATTGGAGTCTGAACACTCAACGAAAACATACCAGAGCCTGGGTACTCAACGAAGATACACCGGAGCCTGAACGCTCAACATAACACATCGGAGTCTGAACACTCAACAAAACAAACATCTGAATATCACAACTCCATGCTGGGGATAATAACACGAGAAAATCACGGCGACTTCCTCGGGAAAAATGCTTTGGTCAAATATCGGAACACAACTCACATACTCTGTTTATCAAGGGAGAATCATCTATCTGGATACCGGAAAGTTCATCCACCTGTTTCATACGGGAAAATACATCTATACCCGTCTGCTTCATACGAAAGAACTTATCTACAATATTTGAATTTAAAGATCACTCGCCTGTTACTTATGGGAACACCACCTATCACCGTCCGCCTGTTTCATACGGAAAGACCATTCATCATCCGCCTGTTTCATACGGAAAGACCATCTATAATCCGCCTGCTTCATACGGGAACAACATTTATTAACATCCGCCTGATTCATACGGAACAACATTTATTAGCATCCGCCTGATTCATACGGAACAACATTTCTTCCTGATTCTTATAGAAAAATTCTTTTCTACACATCCGCCTGCTACTTACGGAATAGTTCTCTTTACATCCGCCTGCTTCCTACGGGAGAACACACCTGCCTGATTCTTGCAGAATTACAAAGTTCTTCCGTCTGCTTCGTACGGTGCAACTTCTTTTATTGTCCGCCTGATTCTTACGGAAAATCTACCTGCCTGATTCTTACAGGAACACAAAGTTCTTCCGCCTGCTTCATATGGTGCAACTTCTTTTATTGTCCGCCTGATTCTTACGGAAAATCTATCTGCCTGATTCTTACAGGAACACAAAGTTCTTTCGCCTGCTTCATACGGTGCAACTTTTATCCTCTTCCGCCTGTTTCCTACGGAAAAACATCTGCCATCCGCCTGCTACATACGGGACAATTTCTTGTCATCATCCGCCTGTTTCCTACGGAAAGTACGCCATCTGCCTGATTCTTACAGAAGCTTCAAATTCGCATCCGCCTGTTACTTACGGAATATACCATCTGCCTGATTCCTACAGAAACTCTATTTACATCGCCTGATTCCTACAGATCTTTCGAAGTTCTTCCGCCTGCTTCATACGGTACAACTTCTTTTATCATTATCCGCCTGTTTCCTACGGACTACCTACCTGATACTTACAGGAAAACATTTTGCATACAAATTCCTTGTCTGTTTGCAATAATAGCTAACTCTACTGGGGATATATTGAAAAATAAACACCGAACACTCATCTCATCAACAAGCGAACACTCCTGAAATTTTGATTTTATGAAACCCTGAAACGCTGCCGCAACAACAAACTTGAAAAACATTCCGCTGATCGGATCACCTCCATTAGTAACTCTGTGGGGAAAATAAACTAACTCGTATCATCACCTGTCTCACAGCGAGACTCTGAATACCTGAAAATATATCTGTTGGACCTCCATACTCCTGTTGAACTAAACTCCATACTCCTGTAGAGAAATACACCTGAAAGAAAAAGGTTAACCACCTGATTTATGTTTCAAAATGCGCATGTTTGACAATAGCATAATGCTCCATACAGCATGGAAATGCTACGCGTTTTTGGTATATGAAAATATGACACTATATGCAAATGCACATGCAGGTTCAGACTGCTGGGAAAAGCCCTGATAATCTTGCTTCATCAACAACGACTGTGGAGGACAAATACCACCCTGCTGGGGATGAACAGATATCGCGAAATATTCTGGCAAAATAAATGCCGGAGATACGACCCACTCTGCCGGGGAGAGATTACACATCGATTTCCACTGGAGGAAAGAATAACACCTGCTGGGAAGATTAACTCAACTGGGGGGAGAAACAACCCTTATGGAAGACGACTGTCTGGGTACAGTTTGCAAACTCGAAATTACCACTCCGCTGGGGTTAATCATCCTGACGAAGGCATGATGACCTGCAGGGAGAAATAAAACCATCCTCGGTGGGGATACTCCTTTCTGAACTTACTATCTTGGCCGTGCGCCATGGAAATCCTCCCTGCTGGGGATTAAACGTGCACATCTTCGACTCTCCTGCATGAGACACTGATTCTGTCTTGCTGGGGATACCCTGTGGGGATAAGCTGCGACTAGTTGGGGAATTGATCCTTCTTCAGTAAGGAACAATGTCATCTCAGCTTCGGGGAATAAAGTGCGACCTGCATGGGGATTCACATCACATAATGATCAAGTCTTTCACCACGAGCCTCCGGCTAGGGAAACATGAGTTCCATCTACCTTTTCGGAAATTTGCCCCAAAAATACCAACATGCCCCAGTCTGAACACTTCGTCTTGAAAGGAAAAGCTAGCCATGGTGCTACTCACAATACCTTGCCCCTAAATCGGCACCAACCTTCTGATAAGGACTCCTCGATCTCTATACCCTGACGGTTAGATCTGAACTGTTTCTGCATGTCAAACCCCAAAAGGATGTCCCAACAAAATCTTTTGTTCTTAGGGTGATCTGCCCCGGTCTTCCAATAATCTTTTGCCCCTTATCGACTGATTCGTGGAGCAGTGCCCATAGCTGCGAGAGATTTGCTAAATCTCAACCTAATTGCCCCAGGTTAATCGATTCTTAGATGGATGACTTTACTGGGGGATAACCGAACATGCCAAGTAGGATGGGGCTTCTGTACATCCGTGATGGGTCATACACGCCTGATGCTGGACAATATCTTGTCTGAATTCATGGCTTCTAGTTGAAGGGTCAATGGACGGTAACACGATTTGCCGACATTCGTCTCAAACTTGAAGATTGGATGAATCTGCTCAAGTAGCTCTGAGTAACTCTGATAACACGGAGAAGAACAATTCCTTCGCTTCTGATATGCCCCGGCCTGCGGATAGTCTGAAAATCTGTACCCTGATGGTTTGATATGAACTGCCCCAGCATTCTGAACTTAGGAGAGATACTTCAAATCAAATGCCTCTCGAATAAAGAATAACTTCTGTGCTCTTAGGGTGGCATGCCCCTGTCTGCAATGACTTTGCCCTAATCTGACTCTTGGAAATACCCACTCCGAACCGAAAGCAACTTGCTACAATACGACCTTGCGATGGCTTGCCCCGGTGTTTGTACGACAAAAGGATTCAACCTCAATTAAACAACTATCAACATAGTCGGTTTCACTATCTCTGAAGTGACTTGCCCCTGAACGAGCGTTGAACGACTTAACCTGCCCTGATCAAACACTGGAAGAATCTATCCTCAAATCACGGCATTCTGGATAATTGCCCCTGATTGGCTCTCGAGAAGATTCGCTTCTGATCAACTGCTTCTCAAATAAACTGCCCCGTAATCAACCGAGGCTTCGAGACTGGTCCTCAGACCGACTGATTCTGAACTCACTGAAAGTCAATGCCCCAGATTTACAGGGTTTCACAACATACACCATTTTGATCCAGACTGTTGAATTATTCGATCCTGCTCGATTATTCCCTGGTGGAATTTCCTTCCTGTCAACTACTGACCTGCAAATACAATTGTTCATTCCCGAATGGTAATTTTAATGCAGTGCTCATGCAGATTTTGAAAAAAATTGTGCTGTCACTCATTTACGTGTCATGATTGTGAGTGACGAATGAACCGGAGTTCAAACGTAGTGCTGATTTGATCAGTGAAAAATGCAACAAGGATATGACTAGCAAATCAAGAGGGAGTCAGGTTACTCAACCTTATCGTAATGCTCTTTCAGAATATCCCCTGCCTCAATTAGGTCTTTTGAGGGTTGTATCGTGGTCGGGTTCATGGTTCGTGAAACAAAGGATATTTGGCTCAAATTATGATTTGTACCTACCCCTTCTACGTGATGATCTCCGATCCTAAGGTTCAGTTAACTTGGCTCGAGTGCTCGCCTCTTCGAGAGGTACGTTAAATGGTCAGAACCATAGTTAAGGAACTCACAAGGTTTTTCGGAGTGACAGTTACTCCTTTTCCGTTTTCGGTGTCTGTATCCACACGAATTTGTCCTTGTTCGAGGATTTTTCGTTTTATATCCTTTCTTTTTCATTCTTTTGATTCCCTAACTTTTGCCTGGACTGACTCCCTTTGAGTTTTTTTTTTTGATTTTTCTTTTGAAGTCCAGCGGGATGCCCTAATTTTTGCCTAAGTATTAGCTTTCCAGCTTTTTCTTTTTCTTTTTACTTAGCGGGCTCTCTTATTCTTTCTTTTTCTTTTGGAACAAAGTCGTGTGACACTGGTTGTCTTGATTGCTCCGAAAGGATTGTAACTGTCTCACTCCTGATTGGCGAGGTTTAACCACTGCGGTGGATGAGGTACGACCTCTGGGAAAAACAAGATGTGATTGGTCCTCGAAAGGCAACACTCCTCTATAAGACTTGAATGCTCGGTCAAGCTAACTGACACCTACCCTGCCCCGGGTTAAGATGTGAGGGTTCAAAAGTCCGAAAAACTTCTACTTCCTGGCTCGAAGTGGTTAACGAGGGACTAACTCCTTATATCTCCAGTGTTTAGGGGATTTGAAACAATGCCTTGTACGTCATCGACAAGGTTTTATCTGAAAGCATACGATCATCGGTTATGAGTATTCAGTTTCGCCATCCTCCCTCTAATCTTTGCTAATCATAGTGACAAAATGGAGTAAATAAAATGCAAGTGCCAGTGCAATGCAGTAAATGAGTGACAATGACATGATTAATTCAGAAAAATGCATAGTCACTTTATCAACATTACCATTCGAAACAAACAATGTTTAACAGCAAGTAGTAATTAACAGAAAAGAACTACAAATGCAAATGATAAAAAAGTCTGGGGACTGCCAATGCTGAGGACGTCTGCCTGTCCGGACCACTGGCTTCTTGAAAAGGACCCTCTGAATCTACGAGCTTAGACATCTGAGAGGTTGGTATGAACCACCAGAATTCCTTCTCGAAAGGAAATGCAATCTTGATCGATCAACTGTTGTACTTTCGCCTGAAACGCTTTACAATCTTCAGTTGAATGCCCCGGGGATCCGCCATGGTAACCACACTGAACGTGGGGATTGCACCCAGGAGGGTAAGGTTCTGGCACAGGCTTAAGAGCT
>CAWUDS030007207.1:0-12369 GCA_963859935.3 Lathyrus sativus
TTAGGTTCCTCCAAAGAACTCTGGATCACAGATGGCCGCAACTGGCTATACGGCATAGGCCCTGGGTGGGAAAGAGCATTCCTTCGTTCCAAGTTGTTACGAGGTCTGTTCTTATTCGGCCGCCGATTCTGATAAATTCGGCCACGAGTTCGCTGATTTGCAAGGGAAGCGACATAAGGTTCTGGATAGGGTGCCCTAGGCACGGTGGTCTGTCCAGCATAATAAGACACAAGAGATGAAGAACCAACAGATTTCACCGATTCAGCTCGCGGATACTCAACATCTGGTATGATGGCATTGATCACAACTCCTTCTTCAGTTTGGTAGATACCAAGAGACTCAGTTTCACTAGCCTGACTGCTTGAAACATTCTGAATTCTTCCAATTTTCACGCTACGCTCAATGCGTTCTCCTACCCTTACCAATTCAGAGAAATTTGGTGCACTTCCAAGCATTCTTTCGAAGTACGGACCCTGCAGGGAGTCTACAAACATGCCCACTAACTCTCGGTCTAGGAGCAGCGGCTTCACTCTGGCAGCAAAATCTCTCCATCTCTGGACATACTTCCTGATGGGTTCATCTTTCTTTTGAGACAATTCTTGCAACTGTATGCGATGAGGAGCCATGTCCAGGTTATAATCATACTGTTTCAGAAAAGCTCTGGCTAAATCCATCCATGATCGGATCTGATTACTCTCTAACTGCATATACCAACTCAGAGATGCCCCAGTCAGACTATCTTGAGAACAGTGAACCATCAACTTGTCGTTTTGCACAAACGAAGTCATTCTTCGGCAGAACATCACCAAATGTTGCTTCACACAACAATCTCCTCTGTACTTCTCTAACCTCGGTGCCCTGAACTTCGGAGGTAACACTAGGCCAGGAACCAAACACATGTCTGCAGCATTGAGGTTAACATCATCTTCAACTTTCAAGGATTTAACTTTTCCTTCCACCGCTCGGAATCTTCTAGTATACTCAAGAGCTCTCGGGTCTTTGGTCCTTGCTACTGGGATCTCTTCGGATACTCGGCACAGGGAAAACAACACCTTGACTATTGATAAGAGGAGGTCGTTCATTACGGACAACAAACTGCTCACGTCGATCTTGGTCCATAACAAGAGGTTGCACAAACTAGTCTGCGGTAAGGTTGTTCACTTGCGAAAGTCTGCCTCGGAAGGAGAACCATACAGAGGGTTGGACGTCACAGTGAACCCTGACAAGGTATCAACAAACCGGAAGTTGCTCTCTGACGTAGCTACCAACAACCTTCAACTGACTTCACTGCTCAATTCTGCCCCAATCTACTTCAACCCCCTGGTCGTCTTCTACCAATCAACACTTGCTCAGACCAATCACCGGAGAATCACCTTCAGAATCAAAACAACGGCTGGATAAGAGCTCTGGCTAGCTGGAGAATGTAATGCAATATGATGCAAACATGTTTATGCAAATGTAATGCAATATGCAGCAATGCAACAAGGGATCAAGTGCCCCTGGATGAGAAGTCCAATCCACAATATTGGCCTCAAATAGACCCACAAACTGCTCAAAACCAACCACGATGCTCCAACCTGGTCTCTGACAGACCCAATAACACTGTCCTCAAATATCACACCACTGAATCTCAATCAAGAAAATCGGTAATCTGGAGGTCAAGTTACCTGCATGCCGAACCCATCTCACAGGTAGGTGTCCTAATAACTGACACAAGGTACGACATCCTATGCGGTCGTTGGCGTCACAGACTTTCAAGACGGATGATACGATACCCAGAAGGTGTGGCATCATCATGTCCTGAAGAGGCCTCACTTAGCCAACTTCCAAATGATCGGTCCCCAGAGTCGACAATCCAACTAACCAACAACCCCTTCAACCCAAAGGGTTGAAAAAGAAGCCAACCAGAAGAACCTCGTCTGAGCGTGGATTTCATGAGACACTAGTACATGCAAAGCATGCACGCGCCCACTAATTTTCACTCTAATTCTAGGTGCACTCAAGCCCAGGTCCGACTTATCTCTCAATCATAGAACCCCCTCATACCCACAGCAATAATAACAATAATATAATGCTGAATGTAAAATACAGAAACGTAAATCCATACAAAATCCACGACGGAAAAACAAGCGCTAGGATTGACTCGCGTAGGGAACCGTTGGAGCCCCCAGCAGAGTCGCCAGCTGTCGCTACTGCGAAAATCGGCGCCGGCTGAACAGAAGAGTCTCCACCGTGCGTTATTTATCCCAACGGAGGGAAAGGAAACGCTCGAAGTAAACCTACCGCAAAGACGGGAAAGGAATGGTCATCGCAACCAAATCCTGGATTCGGGAGTCGATTACGCAAGGGGAAGGTATTATCACCCCTCACGTCCGTCGTACTCGACGGGATCCACGCTTGTTTTTTAGTCTAAAGGACGCAAAAAAATCTATCTACGGCTGCTAAATCTAAACGGAGGGAAACTGACTCGATAAAGCATCGCGCTCTATGCCTACATATTCTCAAGAGAGAAAGTCAGAGTCATCGTAGTTCGGGAAACTACAAGGAATTGGCTCGCCAAGACTTCGCGTCTTGTGCCTACATACTTCCACACAACATGGAAGATCAGAGCTTTCGTAGTTCAGGCTAACTACAACTAGACAGGGTATTCTCGATCACACAGGAGTGAGAGACTAAGCTTGGTTCTAGAGGTACGGGAACCTACGGGAAATTAGAACTACGGTCGGGTCTCGATCGCACAGCAGCGAGAGAAAGGGAAACATCCGTCGTCAGCGGGAAAGTCTCGATCGCACAGCAGCGAGAGAACAAAGAGGTTAGTTGTTAGTGTGCTCGCTAGGATATCACATCCTATGCCTACATATTCTCATTAGATATGAGAAATCAGAGCAGCTGTAGTTCAGCCTATTACAGCTAAACAGGGAAAAAGGGAAAAGGGAGCTCGCTAGGATATGGCATCCTATGCCTATGTACTCTCATCCAGCACGAGAGATCAGAGCTAACGTAGTTCGACGGGAAAACGAATCTCAATTGCACGGGAGCAAGAGAAGGGGTCTCGATCGCCTGAACGGGAGAGAAAAGGGGTTTCGCTCGCACGGGGCGAGAACAAAGAGGAACCAGGCTTACGCCTAAACGGGAAGGAACTTGGGACACACATGCAAGAACCTAAGAAGAAACTCCTCAGCTGGCACTTCCTTTGTATCTGATGATGCAGCCCACAACACTCGATGGTTGTCTGAAGACTTGAATACGACGATGATAATGAATGAAGCAGCTCCTGGGTTCCTGATGTGCGCGTAAGCTCTATTCCAATCTTCTCCTCTCTGGATCTTTGATGATGATGCTCGAATCAAGAACAACGTAACGCTTAGACCGTCATGGTTCGACTTATGCGAGAAATCGAACTCTCAGAGGTAGCGTATTGATATCCGTGTCAAAGACAAGATAGAGAAATGATATCGAAAATCATTCTCCAATTGAATCGTGTCACACGGCCAGCCAAGAATAAAATCGAAGATAAAATCAGATAGAAACGAAAACAGGAGAGAAATCCAATGCAAAATGGAAATAAAATGCTACTCCTAAAATACGACAATTAAAGTCCTAAGGGAAATATATCCTAAAAAGAATTACCTCTATAAATCTTCTAAACCAGGAATTAATTCCTAAACTATATTAAAAATATTAAATCCTAACAAGTTTTGAACTAAAGTTCTTTAAAGGTAACTATTAAATCCTAAACTATTTTCTAACTAGAATATTCTAGGATATTAAAAATATTCTAACTAATATTAACCTAAAAAAAGTTCTAAAGAATATAAGATTCTACTCTAAAATACTCTATGCATTTAACTATTTTTTAAGAAAAAAAATTAAACTATCCTAACAACTTCAATTAAATTGCCATAAAAAAAAGGTCACAAAAATAGCAAGCAGGGGGGGGGGGGTAAATGATACAGAGGATGGTGTAATCAGTAAAAGAAACCTGGGCCTAGCCCACTAACCAAACATACACACGGGGAGGGGGGAAGAATAAAAAACGAAGGTATGTAAAAAGAACCAACGTCATTGGGCTTAGAAGCCCACACCCACACCCTTAGGTCCAATCCTCAGAACAAATGAACTCAAACCCTAATCTCCTCGGTTCACTGTTCATCGATCCCTAAACGGCGTCTCCTTTCTCTTCTCCAAACTCTCTCTCACCTCACCAATCTTTCGCCAATCTCTCAGACCAACAAACTTCAATACACGAATCAAAACAATACAACGAGATCCATCCGTCCTTGATGATTTGATGCTGATGATCTTTGATGAAGATTTTTTTTGAAGCGGTTCCGCATAGAAGATACTGATGAAGATCAAAGAACACGATATGAAGAACTTCGTGCAATTTGGACGTACAAACCTGACGGAGCTTCTTGAAGAAATTCTTGAAGATTCTTGATGAATCAAGAACGTGGACGAAGGTATGAGCGTTCTTGATCAATTTCTGGAGGACTTGGTTGAAGATCCGTGGAGTTCTGGCAATCTGATGATGAATAGTGGTGATTATTGACGATCGGTGATGATGCCAATTGATGAACACGAATCCAGGTTGATGAACATACGAAGATCTTTTGTGAAGATCCGGTGAACAATTGAAGATCTGGAACATTCTTGAAGGATCTGATGGATACGATTATGAGCGGTGAGCGTTCCATGAAGATCGCTGGAGATCTGATAAGTTTCTGGATGAAGATCGCTTGAAGATCTCTACTGAAGAATTGATGAACGTCCTGGAAATTTAAAGGACACTAATGAAGACGATGAACACAAATCTGACGAAAAATATATGAAGTTGAAGATCCATGGATCTTGAAAGATCTGGAAAATGATGAACGGTGAATGCACGTAGAGATCTGATGAAGAACTGACGATTCTGGAAATTGGACCGGATGAACATCGAAGCAAGTTGAAGATCGTTGAAGGTTTTATGATTCTGGTGATAACTGATGAACGTGTTCTTGATGAACGACATGATGAATCTGGGAAAATGTTGAGATTCGTTGATGAATTGTATCGGAGAGGATGAAGATTAGAGGAGCTGGATGAATTTTCTGGAAAAAATGGTGTTTCCGGTGGGTGTTGTGGTGGTCGGAGGCAGTTGGAGGGTGGTTGCGGTGGCCGGTGATAGTTGGGGTGGCCGGCGGTGACCGTTAGGGCGGTCGCCGAAAATTGCATACGGCCGGTGGAATTTCCGGTGAGGGGATGGTGAGTGTACAAGTGGCGAGTTGCATGCTGAGGGAGGAGGAGGTGGAGACACGTGTGTGTGGAGAGGGTGAGTGGAGAGAGCCACGTGTGGGAGAGAGTGATGGTGTGGCTGATTCTGAGTGAATTTGGAAAAATGAGGTGGCTCCTCTTGAATTACACATGTGGCAATGCATATATACTGACTTAAATGGCTCCTCTTGGCACGAATGGACTTGGGCCTCTAAGATTTGTGGATAATGTGGCCCATTATTAAACAAACTTAAATGGATTAATGTTGATTCAAATTGTGCAATTAAACAAAACTAATTAAAAAACTGAACAATTAGCCTATTAAAAAAACGAAAATGGACTAAACAAGACCATTACTCCTAATTAACCTAATTAAAATGCTAATGATGATTAACAAGGTCCCAATTAAAACTAATTAATCCAATTAAACTTCCTAAAATGCTAATTAACACCTAATTAATTCTTAAAAGAAATTGATTTAAAAAAAGTGATTTACTATATTAAACTCTATTAATATCTGAAAATGATTAAATCCACTAAACTCTAAATCAATTAACATCTAAAATAGAGATTTAACCCTATTAAATTCCTATTAACTTCTAAAATAAAACAATTAACACCTAATTAATTCTTAAAAGAGAAGAATTTAAAGTCTATTGAAAATTCAATTAAAAAACTATTTAATATCTAGCAAAAGAATTATCTATTAAAATCTATTAAATCTATAAAATCAATTAAAAAATATAATAAAATCTATAAAAAAACCTATTAAATTCTATATACTTCTATTAAAGAAAATATCTATTAAATTCTACTAACAAAATATTAACCTATTTAATATCTACAAAAACAAATAAACCTATGAAAAACATCTATTAAAATGCATTAAAAATCTAGAAAATAGTAGAAAAATCCTAAAAAATGTCAGGAAGCCGATTAAATCGAATAAAGAACAATTGCGCAACCATAGCGAAACCCGGGCACCGAGATGGCCTGAAAACATAGGGAACAAGCACCAATTCTCAAAATACATTTATCCAAACCGACCTGAACTGCCTGAAACGCCAGGGGCTGCAATCCCGATAAAATCAATATGAATGAGAAAATGCATTGTATGCGGTATGTGAATGCGAATGCAAAATGCGTCGAAACATAAACCAGGTATGGGAACCGGTTGGTCAAATTTTGGGGTGCAACAGTCATCAACAACCGACAATAACATAATTCAACAATGACTGATGCTTGCATTCTAATTTGAATCTGTTTCGAATCTGTGAATTCTATTTCTATTCTCTGTTTGGTCTTTTGCTTTGCAGGGTGAATCCAATTTCTGTAATGGTCAAGGCACCGTGGAGACGTCGATGAAGAGATACTGCATTGTGAACTTTGAGTGACGGTAGAATAACAGCAACACGACATTTCCGGCTCTCGTGCGACTTCCCTTAGCAACACGACAGAAAACAGGACAAGCTCAGCTGCAACTCGAGATCACCTCATCAGTTCCCTTTTTGCGGATTTCATTCCATTGAGCTTATTTCCTATTTTTTGTATTTGAGCTGGTGATTTTTGTGCAGGATACGGCGTTGCCAAGTTTCAAATTGTGCGATAATAAAACTGAATGGCGTAGCAGCAGCAAGATGATGTTATCATTTGTGTCTTCGATTCAACTTGGTTTTCATCTATTATTATTTCTCTAAGAGTTTGCTATGCTGTTTGTGTTATGATTATTTTGTGCAGGTTGCAAATCCGATTCAAGTTTTATCTAAACACATTCTTGTTGCATCCGTCACGGCGTTTCTATCACTTTTCTCGTCAGTCAACAGCCGCATCGATTAAAAAGGGAAACAACAAAAACCTTCGTAAGCACGACTCTATTACGCAGCATAACAACAACATTCCAGGTACAATAGCCACCACAACAGGGTGAATGATGTAACAATAACGGCGGCGGTTTCTCAGCAACTATGAGCGGTGCCGTTGAGCTTCAAGTTGCCTTTTTATGGTGGAGTCCAAACTCAGTTGCGGTAGATGTCGTTCAAAGCTCACTTGATTCGTAGAGTCCAACAAGGGTGTTATTTTGTGTTTCTCAACCGTGGATATACAACAACAATCCGACTTCCAGTTGGTTGCGACACCGCCGAAAGAGAATCGTAAACAAGGATGAAGGAAGAGGGTTTATGTTTTCATCTTTAGCAGGCCAATATGTAGGTTTTCAGTAGCAATGTTGATAAAAGCGGTATCAGTAATCTTCAATTTATTTTGACAGAATGTTTTAAGTGAGTTTTAGGGTCATGTATTGATTTGATTGTAGCACTTCAATGATTATTCTGAATCAATTTATTGTTTCTGAAGTGTTTCAATTTGTGTGGTAACTGTAGCAGTGGGTAAATGTGTGCATACTGCTTATTGTTCGAATCTTTGCACTTAACTTGCGTTTCATTTTGTTTTGGTTTGCATTAATATTTGATTAGATTTATGTGCTTCTTTCTTATTGGTTGGTGTTGTGAATCCTATGAGTAATCTGTATGTAATGTTGGAGACTAACAACAATTTACAGCTTAAGACAGATTGCGATGAATTCGACATTGTTGGCTGCCTATTTGCTTGCGCATTCGTGACTGCGTCATTTACAAATTTGCAAAGATAAATTGTTGTTGCTCACTCCGCGTTTGGGTTGTTAGTGGCTTGTGTTCTCAATTTTGTTGGATGTTGTTTGCTGGAGAGGAGGTGACGTTGGATGTTGTTTGCTGGAGAGGAGGTGACAGCACAAAAAACCAAATGCTTGAATTGTCTCTTTTAATTTCATAAGTGATCCTTACTTTTCTTGCTGGTAGTCATATTGCTCATGGTGGCTTTTTTAACTTAATTGGAATGTTAGAATTAATAGGTGGCAATTATTATTAATGACTAATATTAGGAATATTATTTTTGTATCACCATTTATTTGATTAATTTAAAGACAATTCAAAAATATTTTCTAAACAAAATCATGGATTATTTTAAAGTGTATTTTCAAAATATGATTAATTATACACTAATTTCTTAATCCAATTTATTCTCAACACACAACATTTTCTTAATCAATAACGAAAAAGAACTCTTAAGGTCTAACATCTTTTGAGTTCTTGAATAATCACTATTGGGGCGTACACCTTAGGTAGTATATTATTCGACTTTTCGATTCAAAATACGCCCTTTAATTATTTAAACAAAGAAATGTCATTGGAGTCTAGCATTCCACGTGATACTTTTGTTGTTTATTCAAACAATATTTTATAAATTGAATCAAAATCATTTCTTCTATTTATTAAGTAATTTATTTAATAAGACAAATTCAAAATAGATTTTATTTTAAAGAGAAAAAACTTTGAAGCAATAATATTTCTTAAGCCTGTTTAATCAAATCGTTTTTAGTTAAATTACGAAAATTAAACTCTTGAAGTCTAGCACTTCTTGAGTTTTCGAATGGATATTATTGAGGTGTACACCTTAAATAATGTTTTGTTCAACTTTTCGCTCCTTAAACATACTCTCTGTTTGGACAAAGAAATATCATAGGAATCTAGCATTCTGTGTGATGTTTTTGTTCATCCAAACATTTCCCGAATGAAAAAGCTGTCGTCGAGATCTAGCATCTCGATAATACCTCGATTAATTAGTCATGGGACCGACGTTTCATTTACTAAATAATCGTCATTTCTCCTATATCTTTCAAATCCAATCTCGTATCCTCTTACACACAATTTATCTTTATACCCTCATTTCGATTTAAATTATCTCAAAACATTTTCTCGACATTCTCTCGGTTCAAACTTCGAAAGAAGGAGGTTCTTGGAATCTAGCATTCTTTGAATCTTCGAATGAGTAATTCTCGAGGCACTCCCTTTGAGTCGTTATTCACTCAACCTTTCGACTTTTTTCAAACTCAAACATTTTCAAACGTTCTCATAAGTCGAATGCTCGTACGCATTCGCAACCATCTACATTTCGCACACACCTCACAACTCCTCGTGGTTTCGATATTGGGGGCACCCTTAGGGACTAATATCGTTTCTCACCTTTTAACCCTTGACACGTCGTCAAGTCAGTTCTATTTTCAAACAAATCCTCGACACGTCGTCGAGCCGTTTCCAAACCAACTTCTTTTGGCCTCGCATGCCATTTTTTCGATTCGATCTTTTCAAAAACGTTTTTTAAACTTACGAAAGAGGGATATTCCTAGAATCTAGCATTCTTTGAATATTCGAATGAGTAACTCTTGGGCGCGCCCCCCGAGTTGTTATTAGTTCATTCTTTCGATTTCAAAACATCCAACTCTTATCTTCAACTTATTCAACTCAATTTCCGAAAGAACTGAGTTCTTGGGATCTCGCATTCCTTGAATTCTTGAGTGATAAGCTTTTGAGGCACGCCCTTAGGTTGTTTGTCAGTCACTCTTTCGTCTCTCAACTCAACGTCAAACCAATTCAAACCTCGTCTTTTCGTGGTTGTTACCACGAACTACGACTGCTCTGATTCTTCATTCATTTTCGAATGTAAGATACGTAGGCACAAGATTGCAATGATCTTGGCGAGCACACTTCTATCCATCTTCCATTTCCCCCATCCTCTCCCGTAGTCGAACTACGACGCTCTGATTTCTCATTCTCATCCGAATGAGCATACGTAGGCACAAGGGCCCCAATCCCTGCCAATTCTATCTTTAACAACGAGAAGAAAACAAGTAAACCTAAAACAACACTCCCCACATTTACCTTAAGAGGTTCCCGTCGAGTACGACGGACGTGAGGGGTGCTAGTACCTTTCGAACCGCATTTAAGAGGTTTTAAGAGGTTTTCTCGATATTTTCCTCTCCCGTTTATTCGGGAAAAATAAAGTTCGGTGGCGACTTTGTCGAACCGCATTTCCGCGCCTTTTGCGCGAGGGTCGTATGTTCGAAATGGAATTTTCGAGGTGCGAAACTAAGGTTGGTGTCCATGGGGAGACACTTAACGGATCCCAGCGTGATGAGCTAGGCCCTCCACGACGGAGAGATGGATTGGGCCGACCCCGTGTGATGAGCGGGACAGAGCAATATATCTATCTATCTATCTATCTATCTATCTATCTATCTATCTATATATATATATATATATATATATATATATATATATATATATATATATATATATATATATATATATATATATATATATATATATATATATATATATATATATATATATATATATATATATATATATATATATATATATATATATATATATATATATATATATATATATATATATATATATATATATATATATATATATATATATATATATATATATATATATATATATATAAGAGTCTTAATCGGTTGAGTAAGTAAATAAAATAATTAATTATATTTAATAAGTAATTATTTAAATGAATACGTGCTTAAATATAAGTGGATGTCAAAATAATCCATTTTGAAATACTGAGAATTCTAAATGATCATCATTTTATATATAGGCTATGATCTCAAATATATCATGCTGTAAGAAGATTATCTCTTTTTATCCCCATTCGAAGAGTTTTCAAGACATTACGAATACCGGTTGACCAAAATCCACAAGCCAACCAGTGTCAAACAGTTGTCTCTACACTTTTGTATTTTAGAATTATCGTTGTCATTGTCTAAAAATCTTTCTCATTATATTCGTCAAGGTATCCCTATAATCATTAATATCAAAATATCATAGATCCTAAGGTTGGTGTCCATGGCGAGACACTTAACGGTTCCTAGCGTGATGAGCTAGGCCCTCCACGACGGAGAGATGGATTGGGCCGACCCCGTGTGATGAGCGGGACAGAGCAATATATATATATATATATATATATATATATATATATATATATATATATATATATATATATATATATATATATATATATATATATATATATATATATATATATATATATATATATATATATATATATATATATATATATATATATATATATATATATATATATATATATATATATATATATATATATATATATATATATATATATATATATATATATATATATATATATATATATATATATAAAATAAAATAATTAATTATATTTAATAATTAATTATTTAAATGAATACGTGCTTAAATATAAGTGGTTGTCAAAATAATCCATTTCGAAATAATGAGAATTCTAAATGATCATCCTTCTATATATAGGCTATAATCTCAAATATATCATGTTGTAAGAAGATTATCTCTTTTTATCCCCATTCGAAGAGTTTTCAAGACATTACGAATACCGGTTGACCAAAATCAACAAGCCAACCAGTGTCAAACACTTGTCTCTACACTTTTGTATTTTAGAATTATCGTTGTCATTGTCTAAATATCTTTCTCATTATATTCGTCAAGGTATTCCTATAATCATTAATATCAAAATGTCATAGATCCTAAGGTTGGTGTCCATGGGGAGACACTTAAGGACTCCCAGCGTGATGAGCTAGGCCCTCCACGACGGAGAGATGGATTGGGCCGAACCCGTGTGATGAGCGGAACAGAGCAATATATATATATATATATATATATATATATATATATATATATATATATATATATATATATATATATATATATATATATATATATATATATATATATATATATATATATATATATATATATATATATATATATATATATATATATATATATATATATATATATATATATATATATATATATATATATATATATATATATATATATATATATATATATATATATATATATATATATATATATATATATATATATATATATATATATATATATATATATATATATATATATATATATATATATATATAAGAGTCTTAATCGATTGAGTAAGTAAATGAAATAATTAATTATATTTAGTAATTAATTATTTAAATGAATATGTGCTTAAATATAAGTGGATGTCAAGATAATCCATTTCGAAATAATGAGAATTCTATATGATCATCATTCTATATATAGGCTATGATCTTAAATATATCATGCTATAAGAAGATTATCTCTTTTTATCCCCATTCGAAGAGTTTTCAAGACATTACGAGTACCGGCTGAGCAAAATCCA